>OZ007555.1:190265336-190474553 GCA_963931855.1 Philhelius festivus
ATGAAGATTTAAATAGATTTTCAGTTAACCGTTATTAAAAAAATGACATGCACTTGTTTTGTTGTTTATTGATCTCTTGTTTTATGCAAGCCAGCAACAGTTTAATGTCAACCATGGTGCGTGGCGTTGCATTATCAAGAGACCTTAGGGAATCCATAAATAAAGCCTTCGAAACGGGATTATCGAGCTATAAAATAGCAAAACAATTCAATTTACCGCGCTCATCAATTCGAAACATTATCTCAAAGTTCAAAAATAGTGGAAATGTGGAGATCGGTAAAAAACGGGACGCCCACCAATTGCAAAACCTCGAGATTGCCGAGTTTTAAAAAAAATAATAAAAGAAAATCGACGTCAAACGGCCGCTGCAATAACTGTTCAATGGATTAGATGTTTTAGATTTATTTAAATTAGAGCAATTTTAATTCGTTAAAAACATAGGCCAAAGAAAAACCACTTTTAACACCTAAACAAAATAAAAGGCGGCTAGAGTGGGCCAAACAACGTAAAAACTGGACTTTAAGTCAATGGCGGTCCGTTATTTGGAGTGATGAGTCCAGGTTTGAAGTTTGAGTGGGCGACGAAGGAAAACGAGTCATTAGAAATTCAAGAGGTTTTTCACAAAGATTGCCTTAAAAAAACGGTCAAGTTTCCAGCATCTCTATTGATATGGGGATGCATTTCGGGCGGGGTTTGGGCAATTTGCATTTTGTAAATGGAAGTGTCAATGCTGCCAGGTACAGGGATATTCTGGAAAATGAGCTCCCATCAATACCACGACTTCAAGCTAGTGATCGAGACTATATTTTCCAACAGGATGGAGCTTCTTGCCATACAGCAAGGTCTAAAATGGCGTGGTTATCTGCTGAAGTTATTTCTTTACTGGAATGGCCTTCCAGCAGCCCTGACCTTTGACCAATTGAAACTGTCTGCCATAAAATGAAACAAAAACCGCGAAAAGAACCATGCCGGACCTCTTCAAGACCTTAAAGCTAAAATCATAAATATTTGGGAATCTTTTGGCACCGAAGAATGTCAAAAATTAGTTGACACAATGCCACGACGCATAGAAGCAGTTATCAAGGCCAAAGGCGACGTAACACCATGGTAAAATAAAAATTAAGACCCATAGGCCAACTATTTTGCACTTAAAAAATGTCTAAATCGTTATTTTATTTTGTAAGATTGCTCTATACCGTTATTTAATTGAAGTCATTTTGTTTTTGTTGCTTATTCCTTTTCAAAATAAATATATCTTAAGAAAAATACCAAAATATTGATTTTATTTCCGATGGAATTTAAGAATCAAAGGATTTTTGTTTTTTATCATAGGTAGTCCAACTATTTTGCGTTTGGGCTCGTATGTATTTATTTGGGCTTAAATGATCGATGAAGTGGATGCAATTAATAAAAAAACTAATTCATCTTATGTTACTCTACGTTTCGCTGGCTTTTTTCCGGCTTCTTCAAGGGTTTTTTTGTTTTTATTTATCCAAATAATATTGTATCACTGGTTGTTTTAGATAAATAAAAACAAAACAAAAAAACCCTAAAGAAGCCGGAAGAAAGCCAGCAAAACGGAGGGTAACATAAGATGAATTAGTTTTTTTATTAATTGTGGATGCATCGATCATTTAAACTTCATTATTTTGTCTATTGTGATTTAAAAAAACTTAAAACAAAAGAAAGGATAGGGAATCTATATTGAGAAGCATTTGAAGTCCTTAACTATATTTATAAATCAAACTTTGAAAACCTTCTTCTCAATGCAGTAATAGCACTTCATATATTAAATACTTTGCCAGTAACGGTAGCATCAGCGGAACGTAGTTTTTCGAAATTAAAATTAATAAAAAACTACTTGAGGACCACAATGACTCAAGAAAATTAGTTGACTTGTCAATCATGGCTACAGAAAAAGAGCTCGTTAAGTCATTATAGATTATGATGATCTGTTAACTGAGTTTGCTAAAACAAAAGCCAGAAAAGTTAATCTATTGCAGAAAGTTCGGTTCCATTTATTTTTATTAAAATAATAATTTTATTATTATTTCCTACACTGAATAAATATATGTAAATATGAGTATAAAACTTTGAATTCAACAATAATTAATGAGTTAATTATTTATTTGTGATATATTTTTTGACTTTAGTTTACAATTATTTTTGTATTCTTTAGTTATCTTTATTTTTGTGGTACATTTAGATTTCTTAGTTTTTAATAAAAATCATATTTATTTTAATTAGATATAAGTATTATCTAGGAAAAGGCGTCTTGGGGACACCTCGTTAAAAAAAAAACGCATTGCAAAGTCTACCAAAGTCTACAAAGTTGGATAATGAGGAAAGGACTTCTTCCGCCAATCACCTCAATTGAAGGGCGCCACTGATGAAGCTTGCGCAGGGCACTAATTTAGATCGGCCGGTCCTGTATGTGATATCAACCTTGTACAATATTTTATATGTTTCTTGTAAAGATTCGATAAACAAATCGTAAGCAATTGACGCGTTATTATTTTCGAATAAAATCGCATTCTATTTACAATTTTTATTTTTATTTTTTCAATGATCTTTTATTAATTTATGTTAATTTTTTTATTTATTCAAATAACTTAAACAAGTTCCGATAGGACATGCAACCGAAATTCCAGTCGTACCTATTGGAAATTGACCACAAAGCATTGCGATATATGTGGTCGAAGAGGAGTGCGTGACTGGTTCTTCTGGGACTCATCAGTGAACGTTTTGGGTCATGCTTACCTTTATATTTCCTATATTTTGAGGTATGTCCAGTCCAGACCAAAAAAACATTTGAAAAACATTTCAGAAGCAAAAAACATTTCTGAAATGTTTTTTTTTTCGAATGTGGGACTTTCTTTGTTTCTCAAATATTTACATAGAAAGTGAGCGTTCATGTTTCAAAGATTTAAATGTCTCGAAAAGTTCGGAACAAAGAAGACGTTATTCATAGTAAAAATCTATGAGACGAAAAAAGATTTTTGGGATCTGATGGCTGAAAGTTTTTAAAATAAAAATAAAAATAAAAATAAAAATAAAAATAAAAATAAAAATAAAAATAAAAATAAAAATAAAAATAAATATAAAAATGAAAATAAAATAAAAATAAAAATAAAAATAAAAATAAAAACGGCCGATGCCAATGATAAACCACGACTCCATCAATCCTACTTCTTTCCAGTGTATTTAAAACGATAAAATTGGATATATTAAATAATGTTTCTGAAACAAACGGGAAACATTTCAGAAACGTTTTTTAAAAACGTTTCCCGAAATGTTTCTTTCAAAAATACTTCCCATTTCGTGTTTTTCTTGTTTCTTTTAAATTAAACAATTTTTATGTCTTTTTATATTTTAGTTAAATTTTTATTCATTTAATTCAGTTTTTTTTGTTTTTTTTGAAGTTTTATGTACCTAATTCCTTTTAATCATTTTTTGTGATATTAACATAAGGCAATCTTTTTTTTACATAATTTTATTGATTTTCGAAATAAGGCTTAAACTTAAAACAAACTTTTTAAATTATATTTTATATACACAAAAGTGTCACAAAAGTAACGGGTAAGATACTCTTCTCCAGGTAGGATAGTTTTTTAAAGAAAGCCAAAGGTATTCTTAAGGTCATTCTGAATCATAATTAAGCCCTATTAGAAATGTTACTAAAGGCCAGAATCAATAACTTAGGCAGTTAGAAAGAATTCGAAAAGAGGTATCCAAGCTTGTCAAGTGGCAAGTTCAAGAGACCTTGAACGTTTAAAATGAAGATCGCCATCGAATTTCTTCATTGAAAGTTTTCCCAAGAAAGACTTTGAACTAACTCCTTGCAAAAATGTCTTCCCTGAGCAACTATTCAACTGTTTTGTTACCTTTGTGACACAACGGCGCATATGTACGAGTACACTTAAATTATACACCAAATAATCAAAGTCCATAAGTTTAAAATTAAAGCAAAAATTAGAAACTTTTTAACTAAATATTCAGAGCAAGCCAAATCTCTACAAACAAATTTTATTTATTACTTAAAATCCTTGCTAGTGCTGTAAGGTGAAATTATATCGAGATACATATTTATTATATTTTATTCAGAAACTTAAACTCGCAATTGAAATACAAATATTGTTTACCTATTTTTGTTTTTGTCCTTAAACAGCACAATCAAATTTTTAAATTTTTGTTGAATTCTCATACATGTTAATTTAATATTTTCGCTAAAAGCACATTTCTTATACCAAGTATCCCTACGTTTCTTTATCTATTTAATATACACATTTTTTGCTCTTAACATTAATTGTATCTACGACTTTAATTTAATGATAGTGGTATAAATATGTTTTCTATTTTTTTTTTCTATTCAATCACTATAGTTTCCCGTCTTACAGAGTACAATATTTTATGATTTATGGTTCATGAAATGATTATGTTTTCTTCGTTTTATTTTTTTATATGATTTTCTCTTAAATAAGTATTTTTTTTTCTTTCAGGTATAAATAACTAATTTGGAAATAATTGGTTTTGTTTTTTTTTTTTTTTTGTGATAAAATTTGCTATATAAAAATATTTAAATTTGAAGATTATATACAGCAAAAGCAAGTAAAATTTTTAACCTACATTTTACATTCATTATTTTCTATATACAATTTTTGGAAAAAAAAATTTAATATAATAATAATAAAAATACTAATTTATTTTAAAATGAGAATAAAATAATAATTTTTTTTTTGAATTGGAATAATTTTTATAATAATTTTTTATAATTTCCTGTACACAATTTAAAATTTTTATCTCAGCCCTATCATGAGGGTTAATTGACCAAATCTACACAAGACCAGTATGATTGCCAGCAACGTCAGACTGCAGTGTGTTTTTGATGCTGAACTCAGAACTAAAAAAAAAGGTAAAATATAAAATTTGCATTATTATTTTTTTTTTGTATAAGAATTAAAGATAGAATTTTTTTTTCGACTGGAATTGCCAAACAAATCGAAAATAATATATTTTTGAGAGGATAATCTCATCCACCAACAGGTAATAGCATCTTAAATTTGGTCAAATCACACAAACAAAATATTATGGATAATTGCAGGTCAAATTCCATTGGAGTTCGTAATGAAGCCTTCACGGCCCTATTGTCACTTCCCTGACTTGAGCACAAATTTAATTCTACAGGAAAGAAGAGAAATAAAAAGCCAAAGATTGAGGGTATTGGTGATTTAGAACGAATAGACAGCAATGCTACAGCCACAAAATATTATTTGAATAGAACCAACGAAGAAGACCAGGGCATAAGTCTCCGGAAAATAGGTCCACAATTAGATTTTGGAACCTTTGTTCAATATATGTGAAAAAAAGATCCCAAAATCTGATTTAGGATATTTAGTTCACTCAGGTAGGACATAAAACCCGCAAAAAATTTTTGGCCTTTTGTCCCACATAACATAATATTTTAAAAAAGCTTAACTAAAAAAAATAAATTTGGATGTGCAACAGCTTGAAGAGAACTAGGAGCTAGTGACTTACAACTCTACTCTCAACCATTTCTGTGTGCAAGTTGCCAGAAAATGAAGGGGAACCTACAATTTTCTGCCGATTCCGAACGGCTAATGAGCAGCACTGAGAATCGAACTCGAGACCTTCCGCATGACAGTCCAACGAACTAACCATTATGTCAAGGCGTACAACAAAAAAGTAGATAAATGCGCGTACATGTTAAAATAGAATTAAACAAGTTGTGTGTAAGGTAAATGAGATCACAACCATTCCTACCTGCTGCATAAACTAGGTCTTTAAAACCAGCTGGTGGCGGGAAGCTCCTTTTCCTGCCATAACCACATGTCTTCTAGGTTCAAATGGTTCAATTTGGAAATTGGTTAAATCCTTGTGTAGCTATTGCCATTCACGGTGATCGCCTCACCAGCGTACATAGTTTTCGAAAAAGTACGGACCAATGAGGCTACCAGCCCAAACCACACCAAATGGTTACTTTTTGAGGATGCATTCTCATCTGGTGAACGTGATATGGTTTGGTATCGGCCCATATACAAGAATGTTGTTCGTTAACACAGCCAAAATCCAAAAAAAGCGCAGGTATGATACCGACTTTCTGGCAAAATTTCGAGCGGGAAACATCTGTCAGTGTCAAAATAACCTATGATTTAAAAACAAACCACCGTGTACCGAGAATATTTTCCAAACCACACTACATGAATGTGGAAACTGCTATCTAGCTCTACTTTTCCTTTCCTTTGTAAAATTTGGAAATTCAATGCTAATGTACATCTTTCTAAGACCTCACCTATTTATCTAAGGCTCAAACTGTTAAAATTATTTTAAGAATGGTGGAGTTCACGCATAATATTTACAAGGGTGGGTCTCTCCACCTTGGACTCATTGTTGAAGCTCAGCGCTGATACAACTCTGGATCTTAACAAAAAAGAAACCACTGTAACATGTCTGCTTGATATTAAAGAAGCATTCGACTATGTTTGGATAGATTGTCTGGTTTTCAAGTTGAAGTCTCTTCACTTGCCTAGACATCTTAATTTCATCATCCATAGTTTTCTCACTAACCGTAAGTTTTATGTACGCGTAGGGAGTACTAACTCAATCCTTAAGAACATCTTATCCGGAGTCGCTCAATGATACCGCCTTGGATACGATTTTTTGTAACCTCTACACCTACCAGCAATCCTCCCAATAACAAAAACTCTGCTATTCGCTGATAACTCCATCACATATATAGCTCATCCAATAGCCCAGACATATCCCTGCGTAGAGTTAAGGCACACATCCTTAGACTATGTGAATATTATCTCCAATGAGGAATAAAAGCCAATCCCTCTAAAACGGAATTAATCTGTTTAAGACGACCCACACGTAATGGCCTAGCCACAAAATGCAAAAACCTCTGCTTGACTCATCCTGATAACACAGTTATCACCCCAAGCAAAGTGTTAAATACCTTGGAGTTCACTTCTCTAAAAGGTTCAAGTTTAACCAACACATCAAATTCACACTTCGTAAGGCAAATTATTCCTTATTCCTTATACGTCTCCTTATGAAAGTGAGAGGCGGTCTACAAGCTAAGACGACGCTTCTGCTATACAACCAGCTCATAGCGAAAAGCTCTCTGCCATTGCACCTCCCTTCAGCGAAAGCAATGAAAAGCTGTACGAAGCCTCAGGAGTTGTACCGATTGACAAATATATCTACTACCTAAGATGCTGAGAAAAATCTCTTCCAGTCCTCTTATTAAATTAATTACAGGTAACGCAGCAACAGATGACTGATATCTCCAGATGCTCTCCATGATGGACCTTGCTATATATGCTACACACGTAAATTCAAAACTTCCATCATTCCAAAAATATAATAAAAGACCAGTCTCACAACCAAAACTACAATGCCTCTCTATTACCAGAACTCTATTACCGCACCAAGACCTCTACATTCATTCTCAATTCCCAAAAACTACCTTTTGATAATTTTTGCCATTACCGAAACAAACTTTTGTCCCATTATTCTTGAAGGCTAATTATTTACTTCTGATTTCGTTGTGTTTCGCGCAGATGTTAAAAATATGGACATTGCCCCTTGGGGGTGTGGCATGCTTTTGGACATACACAACCGATTTAATGCAACTCCAGTCGAGATCTTTGATCGTTAATTTTCGAATTCGTATGCCTGTTTTTTAACATGCAGCCTATCTCGCATATCAACGCTACGATTTTTTGTTTATCGTTGATTTCAATCTACCTAACTTAGTTTGGGTACAATCGGAGGACATGATGTTGCTTGCCAGAGTGTTCCTCAATATGGACACCTGTTCTACTACGAACTTTAATTTCATGTGGCTCAAATTTACTGTCTGCAAGCACATCATACTATTGTTTCGTTTATAGGAGTCCGAATCTGGACAGCAATTCAACTCTTAATGAGTTTGATGCGCTGTCTGATTCCATTTCCCGAATTGTTTCCCTGTACCCTCACACTGAAGTCGTTATTGCAGGCAACTTCAATGTACACAATTCAAATTGGCTCCGCCACTCAGCTGGTAGATGAGCCCACCCGTATACCAGATGTTGCTGGGAAAAAACGTTCACATTCTTGATTTGTTTTTTACTTCTAACCCTGATAAGTATACTATAACGGTAAAATCTCCATTCGGCACTTTGGACTACTGTGTAATATCAGCCAATTTCTCGTATCCCATTCATGCAGTTAAAGGGAAGCATCCCACTAGAACCGCAACCGTTTGACAATACGAGAAAGCCAACTGGGACGGTCTGAATAACTTTTTTAGAATTTTTAACTGGTCACTATGTTTCCCCGATAGTGACGTTGAAGCCAGTGCTGATATGATCACAGAAGTGATTTTTCTTGGGATGCATACTTTTATTCCCTACAGAATTAAAAGTATAAAGCCTAAAGAAAAGTCTTTACAAGCTGTAAAGAAGCTATCAGGTTGAGAGAAGTAAGTTTCCGCTCTTACAAAGCCAACCCAACCGAGGAAAATCGGAAAAAGCTTAAACAAGTCAGAAACCCATGCAACGCTGTTATAAAGATAAGCAAATTCTGACATGACCAGAAATTAAGGAAAAAAATCCTGCAGTGTCCCAAAGGCAGTAGAAATTTCTGGTCATTTGTCAAGAACGTAAAAAATTCAACTTCATCCTCGGTTCCAACGTTCATCTACAATGACAAATCGATAACTAGCTCTATAGAGAAGGCAAATATACTTGCAGCTGATTTTTCTGCCAGCTCCACGTTGCCTGTTAGCAACATTACCCCTCCTGTACTTGAGAACGTAAACCATTCAATGGGACAGGTATATTTCCGCACTCGCACAATTGCAAGAGCCCTTCAAGATCTCGATATAAACAAATCCGCTGGTCCTGACAGTATACCCCCCCCCCCCCTAATTCTTCTGAAGAGGTGTTCTTCATCGCTGGAAAAACCATTGCGTAAGCTTTTCCATCGCTCCTACTGTTCTGGAACCTTCCCTAAAAGATGGAAAACAGCATTTGTCCAGCCTGTTTCTGCAAAAGGTGACCCTTTCTCCCCTTCCTCCTATCGACCAATTGCAATTACGTCCCTTCTTTCCAAGGCCATGGAATTGTTTATAAATCATCAGCTGAAGAAATATCTCGAAGATCGAAAGCTTCTTAATTGCCGGCAATACGTCTTTCGCAGCAATCGTTCCACAGGTGATCTGATGGCATATTTCACCGAAGAGTGGAACAGATCTTTACTTGTTTTGGAGAAAGTAAGATTATTGCGCTTGATATTTCTCAGGCATTTGATAGAGTTTTTAGTCTGATCTTCAAAAAATAAATGCTGGTGTTCCCCAGGGCTCCGTTTTGTCTCCGACTCTTTTCCTCATTTTTATAAATGATATCTTGTCTGAAACTTCTAATCCACTTCATTGTTTTGCCGACGACTCTACTCTCAGCTTTTCGTACTCGTTTTCAAATTCACGTCCATCTTCTTCGGAAATGGAATTGCAATAGTATCGTATGATAATCTTATTAAACTCCGATCTTTACAGCATTGTTAAATGGGGTATAAAAACCGTGTGGAGTTTAATGCTTCGAAAACTCAATGCTGTCTATTGTTGTTGAAGCAAAATGTCCCCATTTTGCCATTGTCGCTGAATAGCAATTGCATCGAAGAAACCGAAAAGCTCTCAGTACTGGTTATGTGTGTCACAGACGGTCTTCATTAGAATGATCACATTCTCGAGACCGCCAAAAATGCTACTAAATGCTAGGGATTTCTGTATCGATCTTAGAAATTTGTCACACCTTCTGATTTGGCTGACATTCATAAGGCTTTTATACTCGAGATTTCAGATTAGTGAAATTTCAAACAACTCAGGAAGACTGCTTGACATTATTTTATTATTAGACCCTTGCAACTCAATTATCACTGAAAGTTTCACTTATGATCAAAGTATTCCCACCAGTGATTCAGAGGTCTCACGTCAATTTAACTTCTTACATCTTTTTAAACAACATTAATTTATTTCAGCCTTTCAGTTTCAGTTTCTGAATTTCCACACCCCTAATGACATGGCTGTTACATTCTTCTATACGGCAATCTTTGAATGCCTTATCCAATGTGTTCCTTGCATGCCTCAAAAAAATTGTTTGTCGTCTCCCCCATGGTACACTAAGGAGCTGCGAAATCTTCGTTAGCTTAGGAACAAGCTATGGAAACCATACGTAAAATAACGGACTTCTCTAGATGTTGCAATCTACCAGCAAACTTCCTTACTAAACCATGACTTTTTCCAAAAAATTTAGACATGTCTTATATCTGACCCAAAACAGTTCTATCAATTCATAAATTTTAAAAGCAGGGTAAAATAAACGGAATACATATATTTCCTTAAGATTCTGACTTAAGTTAAAAATTAGTGGGCGTTTAGTAATCGTAAGGTCAGCAACGCAAGGCTTATAAAATTTTATGGATTTGTTTTCCGTAAGCTTGTTAGACCTAGCATTTTCTTGGACATTCTTTTTGGCACCAAAAATATATGTAGGTAGTTAGGTACCAATCTGGTAAATAAAAGGAATCCCTTATTTTTCTCAGTTCAGTCTGCTTGAAGGCATGGACCACTTTTTGGAAGCTCCCACGAAGATAAACTGACTCAAAAACCTATATAATCACCGCAGAATCTTTAATCCGAAATGTATATACTGGAGATTCTACGGAAATACTTAAAGGTCTATATTCAATGAGTACAGTCTACATGTACTGGTTACATTTCAATTTATGTATCCAGTACAACTCATCATCAAATTTTATAAAAAAAAATATTTCGGACTTAAAGCCAATTATAACATATTGACGGTTTTAGGACTCCAGCCATTTATAACATTATTACAACATTTTGAAATTACTCACCTAATAACATTGCCTCCCGATTATCTATGACACCCGGTCGTCGCTGCAGAACACTCTCCTTGCCGCCCTTCCACAACACCGGTGATATACTCGCCAAGCATTTAACTCGCATCGCTCCATCGTGAAAGTGTCTCCCATCCACAGTCAGCTGTAGTCCTAAGGTCGATGTTATCAAACCATGCTTATGCACGGTGTCATTATACCGCACCAAGGAACTCGAGTGAATTAGCTGAAATTTAAAGAGAATTCAAAAGAAGGCTTTAATAAATTTACTAAACGCAAAGAAGCAAAAAAAAAAAAAATAAGTCCTACTTTCCTGCAAAGTTTTATTCTTTCTCAGAGGTAGGCTACGTACCTCTACACCTCCACTAAATCGTATCAAACTAACTTTAAGTCCTGTCCAAGGATTTTAAAAGTGCACTGCAACAGTGCTCAAGTTTAAACGCATTACACAGTTACTTTCCCCATAACCCTTGCAGCACAAAAAGTTTAAACTTACATTTAAGTGAAGAGGGTGACCTTTTGTGAAAAAGTTAAATCTCTAGGTTTATTTTTTTTATTTTATTTTTGTTCGCAACATTTAGATAATAGACAAACAAGAAAGGTCACCTATAACTTTATAAATCAAAGAGGGTACAGACCTCTTTCATCCTATATGACTTCCTCAAAGTGTTATAAAGTTTATTTTTGCCACAATCTAAGTGCCGAATTTAATCATGTTTTCCAGCAGATTAATTTTATGTTTTACCATTTTATAAGAACTTTTTCTGATACACAACTCCTTATTCGGAATTGGCGGTCCTTTGCGCTCAAACTATAGAAACCTTATGTGATACCTGTAAGAGTGAAATCTAATTATTAGATTGGGCTTAAAAATGAATTAAAAGAAATTAAACTCAAGTTGAAGCTCGGGGATAAGATACATTCTAAGTGTCTGAGTCAATTTTGACGTTATAAATTTGGAGTGGGAGGTAGTAAATATAAGCACAATAAATAAATTGAGGATGTGTCAATTTACTAGTCTGGAAAGTTCTAACGGTGATAAAAGGAAGAATTCATTTGTGTTGACATTTTGCGACGTTATAACAATAGGGTTCTAACTGCACTCAAGTCACTTTTGAGAAAACAGAGATTGAATTTTTGTTTGTCTATAACTTTTATATTTTTGTTTGGATCTACACAATTTTTTGAAAACACAAATTTTGTACTAAGTTATGTTGATTTGAATTTAAAAATCTACAACATAATTCAAAATTTTGGTTTTGTACTGTTGGTTGAAAAAATGAATAGAACCTTGTTTCTCAACGCTAAGGCATTTGAGCATAAAATAAATGGTTCTAATTACCTGATAGAATTTAGTGTCATGATAAGAAATTTAATTGTTCAGATAGAACCCTGTTATCTAAAAGAGATAAGAATTTTTGTTTAACGAAGTTTTGATTCCTTTTTTTTTATTTTTTATAAGGGAAAACAAAAAAAAAAACATTATTTAAGAAAAGTTAATTAAAAGTAAAGCTCACACTGCCCATAATATCGTGAAGGCCCTGACTATATTTTTCATGCTTCGATAGTTATAAAGGAAAATACTAAATCTCTTACAGCAACCCGAATATAGAAATTAATTATTAAGATATATTTAAAAAGCCCTATGTATACCGATTCGCCAACTGTTTCTATTAAAATTCCTTCTTTTTAACTGAACTGTAAATAAAAAAGAAAACATACATAAATTTATGTTAACAAACCTTAATCATTTATTATGAAAAATTTGTGTTTGTAACATTTTTAAAACTAGTTTAAGTTTTCTTAACTAGATTTCGGTCACAGGAAGATTGTTCCAGAATTGTGTTCTATTTTCAGGAAACAGTTGGAAGAGATTTTTTTCAATAACATTTATTCTGTCCATTGATATCTCTCTTGGCTGGGAGCGAACAAATGATGATGGTTCAACAAAAGTAGACTTTACATATTGACTTTTTAAAAAGTTTAAAAAGTGCTATGAACTCAGTGTCGAACGGAAGTACCCTCACGCCAAATTGCAATATTGAATTGAAAGTTATAATACGTTTGGCAAAGATAACAGATATCTGGCCCAATTTCATTGCAATCTAGCTTGCTTCTCTTTTGATATTCCAAGCCTGGCAAATATGGCAAGTTTCTTCACCTTTTCATTATATGGGTCATTTTTTAAAAATTGACATTTTTTTTGATCGTTTGAAAAAAATTTTTTTTCAGTTTTTCTTGGGTTTTAGTTTCTAAATCTATAGTAAACAAGTAGAAAAGAAGTTCTCCGAGTTGCGCAAAAATAATTTCAAATATTTTCCATTTTACGAGTATTTTTTGATAAAAATTTAAATTTTAAATTTCGAATGTACTAAAAATGTTCTTTTCTTGCATAAAATAACAATAATCCACAAAATAAATAGTAACAATAAATAGTTGAAATTTTGTGGAAAGCAACTAAATTTAATAAGATAATTAATAAAAAAGTTGTTTGTTTACGAAATGATTTTGTTTAAAAGCATGAAAGACAAAAAAAAAATAATTTTAAATAACGGCACATAACTTTCTTGGAACTTTTACGGTACCAATATTGTAAGGAATGATGAAATTCAGTATATTTATCTAGAATATAAAAAAATTAATAATGATATGAGACATTATAAACTAAAAGAATATTTATTAAAAAACAAATACGAAAATGGCCACGGAGATTACAGGCCACGGAGATTACAAAATCGACTATTTCTTAATTTTAATATAGTAAATGTAATTCAATGTCATCCAAATTATATTAGGTTCAAGTATGAGTAAATACCTTTCTTTTGGCGGTGGTTAGACTAAAAAATATTTATACGGTACAAAGATAACAAGGCCACGGAGAGTACACTGAATTTTTACTCGGATGAAAAAATTATTTTGTAAGCAAATTTTAAAGGAATTAACAGCAATAATTAAATTATAATAAAACATAAAATTAAAGGTTTTTTGTCGTACCATTAGATAATGCATCGTAAAAAATTATTAAAAATTGTTTAGTTGTGTGAAAAAGCGAAAATGTTTAGTTAGGTTTTTTTTTCCAAATCTTGTCACACTCGTTCAACTAAGTATTCGGACAACAAAACAATTTTTTTTTTTGCATATATAAAATTGAAGTTTGAGAGAAGGCCTTTCAAACGACAAGGCCCAAAATTAAATAAAAAATCATTTTCATCATTAAAAATATTAATAAAACTGATTAAGCATGAAAATCACATCCCAAAAAGGCCACGGAGATTACACATTATTAATTACCATGGCTATTCGTTACCATCAATCGATCTGCAATTTTTTTCTTATAATGCTGACATATAAACACAGTTCCATGCCAAATTTCAAGTCTTTAAATTGAAATGCAAAAAAAATAGAAGCTATAACGCTAAAAATGTAATTTTTTTAAAACGACCCATATAACAAAATCTTTTTTAAGTTTAATTGAACCTCATGTTCCTTCGTAAATTTTTCACTTAACGCATCTTCATTTCTTGCTGCATTATAAGCCTCACATTTGCCACATATATCAAACTTGGGATGGTGAAAATCAAGGTTAAAGTTCGGGCTGAAAACATTCCTGTAAAAGCTTTCTTTAACAGGACATTTTGAATGACCGGTATATTTAATATAGTACACCTATTGATTTTCTATTTACTTTTATTTAATAAAATTTATGGATATTTAGAACAAACATTTTAAAAATCACACAGCACAAACTTTTAAAATGCATTTCAGATAAAATTCAACTTAAACACAAAGTTCATAGCCTTAATACGAGTAGTCTTAACTACGAGCATCGTTTTAATATTTTGAAGCAACAAAGTTCTATCTATGTACATCCAGTTGTATAACAAAGTTCTTTGTGCATTTTTTTTAAATTTTTCTAACTACACAAGGTTCTATTTACCACTTAGAACTTTGGGGACCTAGTTTTTATTTTAATAAATTGATGTACATATAACTCTGTTTTCTGCATTTTTATTGACAATTGGAAACTAAAAGAGATAGACAAATATGATGAAACGAATCGAAAGAGCATACTCGATTTGCTACGACCACATGTATAAGGGCGATTCTACAAACGATAGAATTTTCGGCGGCCCAAGAAATATTTTAAAATCCGTTAAAATCTGATTTTTTTTTATAAAATTAAATCTAATTGATATCTACCTGGCCTAACAATATTATTAGGGTGACCTTATTTTATGTTGCTCAAAAAATTCTTCAAAGTGTCTGATTCTCAGTCCCCTGACGTGTCCCCAGTGCATTTTCGTAAAGAAAAGTTATTACCGTTCTCTTATTTCAGGTCTCTTACTAAGATGAATTCCACCAAAGTTACGCCAAATAATACATCTTTGTTACGAATTAGATAAATATTTTGTAGTAATTGATTTTCTTACAAAAAAACTTAATTAAACTTTGTCCCCCGCATTGCATATCAGTCCCCTGGAATATTGAAACAGTCAAAAAAATCAAAAACTAGGATATCGATCGAGTTTCCAGTACTGGCAATTTGAAGTGCCAAGTCTTCTTACAATAAAATCGTGGTGCAACTCGATTCTGTTTCTTATGTTACTCGTAGTATTGTGAAAAGGACATTTGTGCAAGAAGTCTCGAGTCGTGAATTGTCCGTTTAGCTTATCAGTCCTCTGGTGAGGTTTTACGAAACAAATTTGTATGTACATAGGTAGGTATATTTGTTAGCAGTATAGTATAGGTTTAATAAAACTGTAATAATATACTTATATACTTTTTTTGTTTTTTTTTAAGTACGACCTTAATATCTTTTTTACGCGAAAACCATTAAAAACCTCAGTCCCCTGGCTAATAAATGAACAAATGATATTTTATTTAGAAACCTGAGAAATTTTTAGTTATATTGAACTTCGAACTTCATTGCGAAATATTTTTAAAGTTTTTAAAAAGAATATAATTTATTTTAAATTGATTCTAAGTAGAAACGAATATTTAATTATAATATTTTATCAAAGGGCACGGTATTGCCCAGCCAAGTTCTGGCACTACACCCTTTTTACAGCAACAAACTCAGGCGATTTTTGACCCCTCCCTATCTTCAGTACCAATGAACTCAGGAACTTAAAATTCCGAATATTTGCTAAGCTAGTCAGGCACAGGCGCCTCACCAAACTTCAATTTGTAGCATAAGCGGTTCCTGAGATATAAGGCCTCAAAAATCACAAAAACCGTAACTGACTGACTCACTGACTGACAGACTGACTGACTGACAGATCATCAAAATTATGGAGCACTTCCCGACATCGTAGAATCTTGTAATTTTGCACAGCGGTAGGTCTTGTAATGCAATAGAGGAACAAATCCAGTGAACCCATCAAATTTTAGTCAGTTATCATTAAATTATAAAATTTGTCTATTACTTGTACATTGTAGCTGTTTCAATATTATTCTACTTTAAACATTCGGTATTTAACCTTCGTGAAGTAAGAACTTGGCGTACTTTTAGATCTCAGTACTTTTCACGGCTGACTTGTTACACAAAGGTTTTTGTATAGAAGAACTTGGTTCTTTTTTTTAGCATTTATGTGTTTGGTCTGATATTTTTTTAATAAATTGCTAAGTTATATGTATAAACCATGAATTTGTATGTTTATGAAGACGAATTAAATTTAATTTCTCTATTTCAATGTGTACCCAAGTGAAAATACAAAAAAAAATAAAGATTTATTCAGTTCCCATAAAAAAAACTCAGTCCCCTGAACATCCTTTTTCAAAAATGTCCTTAAAATCGTCATTTTTTATTTTTTTGACTGGCCGCTTTCAACAATGCAAAGAGACGTTCTAATGATCAACTATAGAACAACTTTTACGTCTTTTGGCTTCCAAAAATGTCGTGCCGAAATTTGTCACATTTTATTCCATTGTTTGTAGAATCACCTACATTATAACTCAGTTTTGCAAAAAAAAAAAAATGTCAGTTAGAACCCTATTGTTCTAAGGTCGCGATTTTGCTATAGGTGATTATGGAGAGTAGTTTATGTGAATTTGGAGACGTCATTGACAATATCAGTGCGGATTACACTGCTTGTCTCATTCTTTCGCGCAAGAACCGTTCCGTTTCGAGAGCACACAAATTTTCATTTTTTTAAGAAATTTTTTTTTTAATTTGGTTGTGAACGAGACTATTATTTTGGAGTCTTGTTGTTTGCTTTTGGCATTTGTTCGGTAAACGTTTTTAATATCTGTGTCGTTGATTGTAAACTTTGCCATTTCAGTCAAACTTTTAACTATTTCTATTGTGTTTTCTGTGGTTTGAAATGGAATATTTTGTATTTCAATGTTGTTTTCAATTAACTGCTGCTGAAGAAAGTTGATTTTTCTTTCAATGCTAGTAATGATGGAATCCTTTATTTCAAGTGTCAAAATCTTCTTCGAAATGACGAGACACTTAGTCCTAAGCGGATTAAGAACAAGGCCATTGGCGTTCAACCATTCAAATAAGGCCTTCAGTTCTGGGTTGATATTATTAACGTAATTTTCAATTACTTACGAGATAATGTACATACATCATCAGCAAACATTCTCGTTTCACCATGCCTCAAGATACTTAGTTCACATAAGAAAAGAATAATAGTGAACCCAGAATGGATCCTTTTGTAGCTAAGCCTTCACAGATGAATAAATTGTCCAGGTTGCATCTTGGCATGATTCTGGATAAGAAATTGAACTGGATTCTCAACATTTTTTTTTTTTTTTTTTATAATGCACTCGCGCTCAAGGGTATGTTTATAGACCCTTATAGTGTCAAAATCAGCACGGGCGATGGGGAAATTAGGGAAGGAGAGAAAGGAGGTGACGATGAACATTGGTTTTGAATGTTTGCAAATTGAAATGGCGAGGGAAAACTGTGCCGGGTAAGTTATTCCATAATCGTGTTGTGCGACTAAAAAACGAATCTCTATATTTGACGGTACGACCAAAGCTTGGCTCAAGGGTGAACTGATGAGCATTCCTAGCGAAGCGGTTATCACGAGTGAATTGATGAAGGGGAGGAATGCAACTGGCTACTTCGAGTGAGCATTGCTTGTGAAAGAAGCGATAAAACAGGGAAATACATGAAACATTCCGACGGTGTTCAAGAGATGGGAATGAATCCATGATAGCTCTGTTTCCAATCAGTTTTAACGCTCTGTTTTGAATTCTATCCAATAAATGGAGAGAAGATTGAGCAGCGCCTGCCTAAAGGTGTGAGTTATACTCGAGTTTTGGACGTATATATGCCTTATAAATGGTAGCCAGATCTTACATCGATATAGAAATCCGAAGCATTTAGCAGCATTCTTGGCGGTCTCGAGGATGTGATCATTCCAACGAAGATCGTCGTTAACACATATACCGAGTACTGAGAGCTTTTCAGTATCTTCGAAGCAAGTGCCATTTAAGGACAATGGCAAAGGGGGTATATTTTGCTGCAACGACAATAGACAGCATTGAGTTTTCGAAGCATTAAACTCCACACGGTTTTTTGTACCCCATTTAATAATGCTGTAAAGATTGGAGTTTAATGAACTTATCATACGGTACCGTTGCAAATTCACTTCCGAAGGAGATGGACGTGAGTTTGGGAACGAGTATGAAAAGCTGAGAGTGGAGTCGTCGGCAAAACAATGAAGTGGATTAGAAGTTTCAGACAAGAGATCATTTATAAAAATGAGGAAGAGAGTCGGAGACAAAACGGAGCCTTGGGGAACACCAGCATTTATTTTGTGAAGATCAGACTTAAAACCATCCAATACAACATGTATTGAACGATCTAGAAGGTAATTTCTAATCCAAAGAATAAGGGCTTCGTTGATGCCAAACGCAAACATTAAAGAAAGAACGAACAAATCCATGTTTGCGTTTTACTCCTGCAAGAGAATATCTTGTGTAAAACTTGGGGCCAATTTCAAAAATTATAAAGTGGATGTACATGTACATGTACACGCCACACGGCCATAGTTAGACCTCTACTGACATACGGTAATGTAGTTTGGTGGAATGCATTGGACAAACTTACCAACTTACCAACTATTAAATCATGACCAAATAAAAAAAGCATGTTTGGAATCAATGAAGTCAAACCTCATAGCGGGTCCGGAAGCTACAATGAACTTAAAACACATAGATATATTATTACAAGCATCGGCAGGCAATAGCACACTTCGGCTTAGCCAAACTGGTAGCTGGACACACAATGTAATAGCTCAGATTCCACAGAAATACACGGGACGTAGGATATGTACTGACTACAACACCCCGTTTAGAAGTTTACAAGCTGTTCGCAACTGCCTTTCCTAGCAGAAAGGACAGCTATTAACTTGCGAATCGATGATATGTAGCAAGATGGATACTTTTCAGAAACGCTTGGACTGTCCAGCTCATTCAGACAGCTTACAGTGTTTTTCAAGCTGAGGTCGTGGCAGTGACGAAAGCTGCTAGACAAATCTCAATGATGGCAATACTTAAAGCCGATATCACCTTTTTCGTAAATAACCATCCGGAAATATAAGCGATTTCTGCCAGTGAAATCAAAACAAAGCTTGTAACTTGCTGTTTCGAAGGCCTAAGGGTTCTTGGTTCTCAACAAAACATAAGGGTTCCTTGGCGCAGTTGTGTCTAAGGTAATGAAAGCGCAACAGATCAGGTCCCACCCTGTAGGCGCCATTTTTTTCGTGTTATCTATCTTCGTAATGTCAACTTTGATAAAAATCTCGAGCTTGATTTTTTTAATGCAAAACTTGCCTTATAGTACTTTATCGCAAGTGAGAATTACAGCAGTTACCACCGTTATTTTTGGCCTTAAGAAAAAACTTCATACCTGTAATATTGAAGCAATTGCAAAAGACTTGTGTGACTATTATAAGGCGTTTAAAATGTACCCTTTATTATTGCCGTGTGTGCCATGCGGATTCGTAATGGTTGTAGATCATTAGCTCCTGGTTTTTGGCAAGCTGGTCAAAAAATTATGACAAAAAGATAGAAGAGTATTTTAGGAAAATATAAAGTTGATCTCGTTGCCACTTTGTCGTGTTAAGAAAAAAGATCAAGTCTTGGATCTTCAGTTCAGAAAGTTCATCGAGGAATAACTTTCCGAATAGTTGAGCGCCCATCCTGACCGTGGCAGGACAGTTACTGATGAAATGAAAGAAGGTTAACTTTTCCTTATAATCCCCATAACACCGACATGATAACGAGTACTGTAAGGAATGCTCAAATAGCCTTATTGAATATTGCAACTACCCTAGCTACATGTCTTGCCTTGGTCTGCATATAAGGTCATTTGCTCGGAACTTATTATAGATGATCCACATCTTTCTAGATATAATGCAGTTGGTTTTATCTGCTCCACCTGTAGTTGGATTCGGCGAGAAAAATTCACTAGACCAAGTGAAACGTTAAGTTAATCCGCAAGGGCTGCTCTGTTATTGCATAGTTTCAACTCTGTTGCATCCAGAACAGAAGTTAAGGATACAAGGTGAATGTCTGCATTTTTCTTGATGAATTTCTGCATACACTTTAAATTTAGTCCGTGCATAAAAACAAACTTAAGTGGAGCCAAAATACATCATAAGGACCCTCATCAAATTACTACGTCTATGCGTTTAAATGACTTGAGAAAAATAATACACAAATAAAGGACACTCATACGATAAACTCAATTTAAGCACGTTCCATCTCATTTCCAGTCGTCAGTCACTCGTCACAAGGATGGATATAGGCACAGGCAGGCCTAGACATGACATATTGTATTTTCCACACAAAAGAAGAGCTCCACGTCCTAAAATGCCCGAAGGTCATAACTGGATGGAACATTTAATGCACGGTTGGCTGAGATGAAATTATGCTTGACTGAAAGGCTATGTAGTGTGTGGACACAATAGTTTCATTTGAGTTGAATTTATTTTGTCAGGGTATCTTTTGTCCTAATGTGCTCGGGTGTATATGTTTTTGAGTGTGTGTTCGTGTTTTCGTAAGAAGATAATTTAACTAAGCACTAAGCTCGGCCGGAAAACACAAAACGATATCACTATACTACTTACAAATGCATTAGCACAACTGTCCTGTCACGGATAAGCAGCTTGATCATTTTTGGAATTTCATCCACTATAGCCCAGAAAAGGTCCTGTACGGGTATAGTCGTTTGAATATCGCTTGAATGTGACAACAGTTTTTTTTTTGTGTCGAATAGGATATACATACATATACATACATATATATGAATGAATGTATATACCCATGTACATATCAGAAAGTCCTAGAAATACTGATGGCATGGAGGACATCACAAATGTTCTCTCTTCCTGTCATGGCTCCAAATTGTCAGCTTAGTCAATCAACTCGTGCGGAAATTAAACTTCATGGATTTAGAATTTTAAATCTAATCACTGTTTCGCATCCAATAAATTCTCTATTCATCACCCCTTTTGGGGCAGGAGTTGTCTAGAGTCGGCATTTTACATTCGCATTCGACAATTGACACGCGATGTTGGCTGTCAGAGCGTTGCCAGAAGTAGGACTCTTTCACGTGTCGAACAAAATGTGTCTCTATCTAACAGATTCGGGTCGGTTGAGGGTTAAAGGCCGCAAATTCGTTTAATTTTTCTCCCCCCTTCCTAGCCCCCGAAAAACACACACATCTACTAGTGTATAATGACGGAATTATACAGGTAAAGATAAAATGCTGGGAGACTCATCTATGTACACTTATAGGCCGGAAATAGAGAAGAAAACACGTTTCATTGACAAATTTGTTAGGGATGAGGGATAATATTATTCATTCCCTCGATTCCATCACAGGAGCACAGCTCAAGGGAACGTGCTTTATCTTCAATCGTTCGTTTGGTTGGCCTCTCTGGCAAACTGTTAGCATAGAAGAACAACCGTCAGACAGGACTCTTCCTATTTATGTCAGGGCTGCGCTGCTGCTATCACGGAATATTCAAATGAATGCGAAAAGTTGGGCGTTTGCCCTCTTGCCAATTTTAGTTCATTTAAACGATTTTCATTATTGCTTTAGCGGTCGAGGGGGCTAAGGGGTATTGGATTTAAATTGATTTGCATGGAAATTGCTTGTGTCAAAAGAAAAAAAACTATTGTGGTTTTTGTAAAGTTTTTTTTGAATTGTGCCTTCTAGAAAATTTTTGGATCGAAAATGGAAAACTTTAGTAAATCAAATTAATTGTTTGATGGGTCTTGAATATTTAGTGAAGAAATTTCTGATCCTTCCAAATTGAGTTAAAAAATCTCGGAAAATCTGAGAATGAGAAATTTAAATTACGAAATTGATCAGCTTATATATTATGTACATGTGATTAGGTTTGTATTTCTGAGATATCGGGGTCTAAAACTCAGGCATCTTAGAAATTAATGCAAAAAGTATTGATTTATTTTAGATTTGTTCTCAATTACTGGGGAACCACATTTTTAATTCACTTGCTCTATTTGTAACGGAGGAAAGTTATTATCAGTCAGAAATCAGGAAATGGCTTATAAACTTGACTTGTTTTTTTTTACTTGCGACTTATAGGTACTATAAGGCAAGTTATGCATTCGGAAACAAATCGAACTAGAGATTTTGATCAAAGTTGAAATTACGATGATACCGAAGACTAAGACAATGGTTATTTTTGATTTTCTCAAATTCGGTACAAATAATTTAAATCATTGTTTTACGCTAAAGCTCCCCAACAGTCTGAATATTATTGTGTTTTCAAATTTGCCCAAAATTTTTTTTTTGGATTCAAAACTCAATATTTCAAAAAACTCATGCTCGATTTTCTTAAAACTTAATAAATAAAAGTTTCTCAATATAAATTACAAGATGTAAGAAAAAAAAATGTATTACCTACAAATAACGGTACTCTCAATACAAATATTAAATAAAATGCACGAACTTGCTCTTATGTAAAAGTACTTTGGAATTTAAAATACATTTTATAAAAAATATAAAACATGGGTATAGTGAGATAATAATGTTCAAATGCATAAAATTGCCGTCTGATTTCTAGAAAAGTATGAATTTATGCAAACAAACTTTAAAAAATCGTTTTATTATTAAATAATTTTTTTATATAAGAAATTTCTTTAAAATTATTCAAGAGAATCAAAAATCGTTCATAGGTTTTGGAGATATTGATTTTTCAAAAAAAAAAAAACCCAACAAATATTTTTTCGCATATTTTTATATACAATATTATTTTAAACTTAAGGAGACTCCTGCTGAAAATTTTTGGTTAAAATCCTTAGAGCCGTTAATGAGAAAGTCGAAAATCAAAAAAACGGTTCTATGACACGTACCGTCAATAACATTTTCCCCCAAAATTTTGTTTGACCAAAATGTAGTCCATGTTCATAATATTACTCCTAATTTTTTTATCAAAATCGTTTGAGCCGTTTTTGAGATAAATAAGATTATGCATTAAGAGTGTATGGGGGTACCGTTAGTCTTGGAGCTAAGAAAAACTTCAATTTCCTGTGCAGGGAATCACTGAAGACCATTAACTACCGAGATTGAAAGAAATAGGTCCAGTGTTTTAGGCTGTAGTAAGAGGTACAGAAATACAGACACACTGAAACATGTTTTTTGTGTACGAAAAAATTTTTAGTTTATATTTTTTCAATTGCAAAGCAGCTCCGGCATAAAAATTTTGGTTTGGTGAAAATCGTTAGAGCCGTTGATGAGAAATTCGAAAATCAAAAAATCGGTTCTGTGACACGTACCGTTAATAACATTTTTATTTATTTATTTATTTATTTGTTTATTTCGTTTGCTTTAACAGTAAGATACAAATCTTATAATATAGTTAAAAACTTCAAAATTGTAATAAAACAAAGAAAGACTATAGATTAGACTATGTTTAAGTTTACATAGATACTATTTTAATTTAGCAATTACTTAAGTTCAAAAATTTAATTAAATTAAGTGTTCATTATAATTCATTTTCCAAAATCTCCATCTAATCATAACAGAATTATACACCCGATCCTAAGCAGACTGGAAATGAGAAAGTAAAACTCTCCGAAACTGTGTCTCACCCCTTAGTGCCCTAACATGCCGTGGTAAAGCGTTCCACAGGCGAATGGTATTGATAAAGAACTGCCTCTTGGATGCTAAATATTTATACCGCGGATGAAATTTTTTTTTTACCAAAATATAGGCCAGTCCATAATATCACAGTTAATTTTTTTATCAAAATCGTTAGAGTCGTTTTCGAGATAAATAAGATTTTGCATTGCGGGTGTATGGGGGGTACCGTTTGTTTTTGAGCTAAAAAAAGTTTCAATTTCTCCTCTAGGGAATCACCGAAGACCCTTAAGTACCGAGTTTGAAGAAAATAACTCCAGTAGTTTAGGCTGACAGTACAGACAGACAGACGGGACCCACTTTTTTCGTCTTCGCTATCATCGTAATGTCAACTTTGATGAAAATCTCGAGTTCGATTTTTTTTTGCAAATGCAGAACTTGCCCTATAGTACCAATACCAATATCGCAAGTAAAAATGGTTTTCGAAAATCGTATTTTTTTCGAAACCGGTTCCGCGGATTTTGCTTAAATTTTTTTCTTTTGATTAATTCTTACGATCTATAATTTAATTAAAAAAATTTGAAATCAAGATACTACTGACTGTGCCTACCATAGAACCATTTTTTCAAATTTAGAATAAATAGAGAAGCTTCTTAAAAGTTGCATTTCAAAACTTAAAAAAAAAAATATTTTTTGATTTTTTTAAATTCATTCGCAAAATAACAATGTTGCTGGAAAAGAAGAAAATACTCAATGTGTTGCTGCTGCTGTTGATGGTGTTGCTGCTGCTGTCGCTATTGCTGCTGTTGTTGTATCTGAGGCTGGAGAGAATGCTGTTTTTAATAATAATAATATTGTTGCCAGAGCTAGAGATGGTGCACCATTTGTAGATGTAAATAACTCTACTGCTACAAACAAGGAAATAATTGATACTGGTGTTGTTGGTGACATTAATTCAAGAGCATCAAATAGTATTATAGGCAACAGTCGATCCACATATAGAGGCATTTTTGTTGCGAAAAAACTTCAATGGTTTCATATATCAAACTTTCTGCCAACAACAACAACAATAGCTATCATTGAATATATAGCAGATAAGCTAAATATAGACAAATCTCAAGTTGCTTGTTATAAGTTGACGGGAAACAGAGATATCGAGAAGCTTAGAACTGTAAACTTCAAAATTGGCGTGCCTCTTGAATGTGCAACTGATTTTATCATAGAAGTTTTTGGCCGGAAGGAGTAAGAGTACGATATTTTACAAACAACCAAAAAAACTATTACTGTCATCAACCAAACGTAGCTCTAAATAACGTAGTCCAAACTAATGATGACGATAATGCTTTTCGTATTTACTATCAAAATACTGATGACTGTGACCTTCTTCAACAAGACATTAATGAAGTATCTAAATGTTGTGAAATAAACTGCTTGCACTTAAATATCTCTAAGTGTAAATGGATGTCTTTCACAAGATCTCCTCGACCCATACAATTTTCCTATAAAATTAATAATATGGAGCTAGAGAAAGTTGACAAAATAAAAGATCTGGGAGTTATATTTGACGAACAATTAAATTTTAAAAATCATAAGACTACATAGTTTCTAAAGGTAATAAACTATTAGGTTTTTTAAAAAGAAACTCAAAGGATTTTAA
This sequence comes from Philhelius festivus, assembly GCA_963931855.1. NCBI lineage: Eukaryota > Metazoa > Arthropoda > Insecta > Diptera > Syrphidae > Philhelius > Philhelius festivus. Next base: position 190,290,992 of record OZ007555.1, read on the forward strand.
GGACCCACATACCTTAAAATCTTTGTATATAAGTTTAGTTAGGTCAAATCTTGAGTACGCTTGTTGTATTTGGAATCTGTCTTATGATGTCAGTATTAAAAGAATTGAGGCGATACAGCGTAAATTCACGAGCTATGCCTTAAGAAAGCTAAATTGGGTTGATAATGTTATGCCTTCTTATGAGCAGAGATGCCTTTTATTAGGTATGCAAACTCTAGAACAAAGGCGTAAACAATATCTTGTTATGTTGGCAAGAGATGTTTTATGTTCACATATAGATTGTTCTGCTCTACTCGCCCTTTATCCAATTTTCGCTCCTTCAAGACCCTTAAGAGAAAAAAAATGTTTTTTTATGTGCCACGGTTTTATACTAATTACGGTAAAAGTGACCCAGTTACCAGCTCCTGTGTATTATTTAATTCAGTTTGTGACTTAATCGACCTACATTTAAGTAGATATTTGTTCAAAAAAGCGTTGATGCTGTTCATATTTTAAAAAGTAATATAAAATTGTATTGACGAAGAATATTTATTCTATTATGTTATTTTTTTGTTTGTATATTATGTATATAGATTGTTATATCTAAAAGAGTTTGTAATCTCGATAGAAATAAGGAAATAAAGTAAAAAAAAAAAAATCTATTTTTTTTTTGGAAAATTCGATATCTGAGAAACAGCTCCATATTTTTTTTGTAAATTTAATTTTTATTCGAACAATAAAAAAAAAAATTAAATTTGTGTATCAAAATTTTTTCTTAAAAATTTTTTATATAAAAGCTTAAGTTTTTAAGAAACCAGTACAGGCTTATAATGTTTGTTCTTGCATAAGCCAATATTTGCTTGAATCACATGGCTAGTCTATTAAAAAATTAATTTTATGCTTATGAACAGTTTTTCTCTAATAACATTCATTTTTGAAATTCTTAGTCATTTACATAACAGCAAGTTCGTGCATTTTATTGAATATGTGCGCACTTAAAGGGTTTTTAGGTAGGTCAGTAGAAATTGCGACCATTGGCAGTCTAGCCTGTGGCTCAATCAGCGCCTAGCGATTTTGATACCATAGCAGGTATGAACCTGTGAATGGATTTCATATTGGAAATTGTGCACAGTTTCACGAAGACCAGTATGAATTCATTTTAAAAGTATGAACGGATCTAGTTGGTTTTGATGTCTCTTATTATTTGCTTTTGCACAATCATCCGGAAATTGGATCCCTCACACAGCCGGACCACAACACTCATCGGACACCATCTGCAGTGTGCCAAGCAAGACAGCTTGTTGACTAGCGCTGAAAAAGAAGGCAATCTAATTGACTGATCATATGGCCGCCCGCATCCTAAGCTTCCGACAAAACCCTCAGTCTGCTAGCTTGGGACGTTAGGAATCAAACGGAGGGCAGGGCACATAGGTAACCTAACTTACGAGTAGTTCTGGAGCCATTTCGTCGCGTTAAGAATACAGATCAAGTCTTTGGTATTCATTTCCGAAAGTTCGTCAAAAAATGCCCTTCCTAATGATTGTGCTCTAAATTTGGCCAGAGCAGCGCATTTGCAGAGGTAATGGAGGACTGTTTCCTTTTCCCACTGGGACTGCGTGGACTATGATAGTCAGTGTTGGGAGAAATGCCTAGGTTTGCTGCATGCTCTTCTATTGGCCAGTAGCAATAGTTACAATCCTGGCTTTATCTTGCCTGGTTTTGCATATCAGACCAAGAGTTCGGGATTTATTATAGGCAGACCAAATATTCTTAGATATAATGCTTTAAGTTAAACTGCTTCACCTCAGTTTGATTCGCTAAGAAAAATTGAGAGAGTTTTGCCCTTCATAACTCCTAGCGGAATGTTCACTCTTTCCGCAAGTTAGTTATGAAGGACTGATGCTTGTCTGGCCAGCTCGGTAATCTCTATTGGAATCAACTTCTCAATATTTGTGTGACCATAAGGTTTGGCAATCCAAGATTTCAATTCCTTTATTGTTAATGTGCTGCAAGATACGAGATACTTAATGTGTAATGCTAAAGGCATCATTTAGGCAAGATCTAATAGCCCCGGGAGTAACATACATAACATCATAACATACTGTTTGCTGTTATCTTTTTAATCTTTTTTACTCTTGAATGTTTATTGATTGATTGGTTGATGCTGTACCGTTGTTTTTGTATGTGCAAAGCTTTGGTGGTAAGTCAAAGGCGTCAGTCTATTGTCGAACCTCAACCGAATAAGTTGTTTTTTTATAAATTCAAAAAATTAAATAAATAATCATTAAAAAAAATCAAAGTGTTTTTTTAATTAACATTTTAACAAAAGAAAGTTTTTATTCTTATGTGAGATCTTATTACTGGCGCAGTCGGAAAAAGAAATATTACGCTCGGATTTAAAATTAAAACAAATAATATTAATTAACTCAAACATTGTGATTCAATTCATGTGATAAAAAAAAGACAAAGAACTAACATGCATAAATAGAAAAAAATACGAAACCAAGAAAAAAAAAAGTGGTAAAATATAAATAAAAATAAGAAAATTATTGAATAAATGTGTACAAAAAACAATTGTTGAAAAAAAAAAAAAAAAAAAAAAAAAAAAAAAACGTCACGCATTTTTAACACCATCCATCTTTAAATTGTCATTCATCTTTAAACCATCGCCCATCTTTAATACTATCGTCCATCTTTAAATTTATCACCGTCCATCTTTCAACAGCCATTCTCATTCATCTTTAAACAGTCATCCATCTTTAAATTATCGTCCATCTTTCAACAATCATTCTCATTCAACTTTAAACAGATCATAGACCATTGGTATGGTTAACTTCACTAAAGGAACCTAATTCCAAATTACAGCGTTGGAAAATTAAGCTTAGTGAATTCGATTTTGATATTGAGTACATCAAAGGTAGGGAAAATTACGTTGCGGATTTCCTCAGTCGTTTAGAGCTTAACCATATAGAAAATGACGAAATCCGATCTGATTTAGCAACAATACACAGTGGTAGAGAAAATCATAATGACCACATATATATAACAGAAACCCCTTTAAACATCTATAAAAATCAATTAGTCATTCAGTCGTGTGATTCATGCTCATACACTACAAAATTTTTATACAAAAAAAAAAGAAGATCGATTATTTCTTTAAACCAATATGATGAACAGTATGTCCTTAAGATTCTAAGAGAACTATTTCTAGTTAAAGGAACAGTAGGCATTTTTTGTGAAAATGATGATATTTTTATAAAGTTTCAAAGCACAATAGTCAAATATTTCTCAAATTCATCAAATATGAAATTACTTAGATGCTCAAGATTTTTGAAGGACATCATTTGCCCCAAAAAGTTAATGGATTTGATCGAAAAAGCTCACCTGGATAAAAATCATAGAGGTATTGAAGAAACATTCTTAGATTTAAAAAATACATACTATTACCCGAACCTTAGACTGGAAGTTCATAAATTCATAAACAATTGTATATTATGCAATATGTGCAAGTATGACAGGAATCCCATCACGCCGAAACTAATGATTACTGAGACTCCTGATAAACCCAATGATATTGTTCATATAGATATATGGTATTTAAACAAAAATAGCATGTTCCTGACAAGCATTGACAAATTAACAAAACATGTTTCTATTCACCCGGTAACCGACAGAAATTCCATAACTATAGTTAACCTTTTACAACAAAGATTTTCGATTTTAGGAAAACCAAAAAAAATTATAGCTGACAACGAGTTTAATACCGCTTACATGAAAAATTTCTTTAATAAAGAAAACATACTTTATCATTTCACATCCCCTAACACTCATACCGGTAATTCCACAATAGAGAGATTCCATTCGACACTTAATGAACATATTCGACTTTTTAAATTAAATCATGAAAATAAAGATATAGACCACAAAATGTTAGCTTTGAAAGCAACTGAAATTTATAATAATACTGTCCATTCTACCACCAAGTATAAACCCAATGACCTTTTGCATTCTAATCTGAGCGAAAAAGATTGGGAAGACTTAAGAAAAAGAATTCTAGACTCAAAGACAAAACAAATCGACAAATTAAACTTGAAAAGAAACAATCCTCAAGACTATGGTAACCGAGAGCTTGTTAAAAACTTAGGTTTCCATAATATTAAACATCTACCTCGATATGTAATCAAAGACGTTAAAGAAAAGGATAAAACGTATTTTAAGGACGAACACGGACATAAACGAGACAGACAAATAATTAAAAGAAAATACAAATATCAAAACTCGATTAAAAATGTGAAATTTGATCAAAAATTAACCGGAAGAGACAATTCAAACAAAAATAAATAAATCAAACAGAAATATCAACAGATAAGAATCATAAAACATATAATAGATTATTAATTAAATTAATTATTAAATAATAATTATTATAAACACAAATAATGTACAAGAAAAATGTAATTTAATTCTAGTTTATAAAAAAAAAATATGTAAATGAATATGTTAATTTACCTGAACTTTTTTTATAATAATAACACACCTAGATATGTACCTTATCTACTTTAATTTACAAAAACAAAGCTATACAAAAAAAAAATTAATTTGTAAACATGAAAAACATAATAGGACAGCATTAACAATACCACAAATATTGTACATTCTTTGACGGGAGGAGTAACATACATAACATCATAACATACTGTTTGCTGTTATCTTTTTAATCTTTTTTACTCTTGAATGTTTATTGATTGATTGGTTGATGCTGTACCGTTGTTTTTGTATGTGCAAAGCTTTGGTGGTAAGTCAAAGGCGTCAGTCTATTGTCGAACCTCAACCGAATAAGTTGTTTTTTTATAAATTCAAAAAATTAAATAAATAATCATCAAAAAAAATCAAAGTGTTTTTTTAATTAACATTTTAACAAAAGAAAGTTTTTATTCTTATGTGAGATCTTATTACTCGGGGGTGCCGAAACTAGCAGTACCTTCTTCAATTTATCGATGTTATGTGCTTTGGTAAGCGCGGGCAACCATATTATCCAACCAAAAAATCATCTTAAATTGAAGAAATTAAAGACTGCATTTTTTACCAAAGATTTTATTACAAGCGTAGAAATCCTTACCCCTTTCCTTGATATTTAGTTTCCAGTTCAACTTAGGGTCTGGACTACCACCTAGATATTTTGCAATGCAGCAAGCTGTATCTTAGTTTTGGTAGTAAATATAAATAGCATCAGTTCAGTTTTCCTTTGATTAACACCAAGTCCACAACCTGAAGCCCAGTTATAAACTTTTCCCAAGGCCATTTCTGTGATTTCGCTTAACACGGGGGTGAACTTTCCTGACACTAGAAGTACTAAGTTATCTGCATACGCAATCACTTTTTCGAAACATTTTTCCAATTTAACGAGAATTTTATTAATGACTAAAAAAGCCATAGAAGAGGGGAAAGAACTCCGCCCTGAGGTGTGCCTCTACTAGGGTGCTTGGTCAATTTCATATATGTATATTAACTAACGTACCTAGAATCCTTCTGTATCTTAGCATGGATATAATCCACTTCCTAATGTAGTCTTCTACAACAACATCGATTCGGGATCCCAGAATGGATTTGGCATGAACATTGTTGAAAGCCCTTTCTACATTTGAAAAAGTAGCGAGAGTATGTTCTTCAAATTTAATAGTTTTCTCAATTGTACGATCTGTCTCATGAAGGGTTATTTCTGTGAACTTTCCCTTAATGTATGCATGTTGAGAGTTTTCAATTGGACATCCAGTTAGAATGTCTCTAATATGGATGTCAAGAATGTGTTTTAAAGTTTTAATCACAAAAGAAGTCAGACTAATTGGCCGGAAATTCTTCGCGGATTTATGGCCTCGCCTCTATCTCTCGGGATAAAAACAACTCTTACGAGTACTTGTCTCTGTAGGATTCGGGTACATAGTTAAAAGAGAGACATCCTTTGAAAATTATTTCTAGCCATCGAACTGCTACCTCTTGGAGTTCTTCTAGCATAATTGGTAGTATGCCATCCAGACCTGAAGACTCATTTGAAGAGAAAGTATTAATTGTCCGGGCAATTTTCTCTTTTGTGATAACGGGGATCTAAGCGTTTCGGGGCTGCTGTTCTCACAGCCCGGAATGTATATCTACATTAGAAGTTCCAAGGGCTAAGTCAGTGAAATTGTCCAGAGTCTATCAGTGTTTTTCCAAAATTACAGACTGCAATATTCTCTCAATAGCACTTTTTAAAGACCTGGGCAGGCTTTTATGTTTTCACTTGATTGACAGATGACGGAATTTTTCCAACCTTGTTGATGGCTGATGTGAGATTTCACTTGTAAACTCTGAGACAATCTTGATAAGGTTGATAAGCCTTATGTTTATGGTAGATACATATTGAAGATTATTCTTGACATTTCATGGAGTCACAACATATAAGTTGTGTCTCTGTTCGTTTGTGTTGAAATAAAAATAAACATTTCCTTGCCTTATGAATCAAAACCGTTTGCCTGAACATTATGAGTTTAAGCTTTAAGGTGGAAATGATACCGGATCAGAGAAACCCTCTTCGATTCATAGTCAAGCTGGGCAAGGAAATGTGTGAAACCAGTGCTATATTTGGTGTCTGTGGTTTACATATTAAAGTCATTGGTTTGTTGATTCATAAATCAGGGTTAAGTGTTTTAATTGATTCGATGTGTTTTCAGCATAACACATCACATGTGGAGTTCTAAGACCAACCACAAAACTATATCTGTATATCTATGGCTACCAAATTCCTTTGAATTCAACCTTACCACATCCTACCTGTTTGCCACATTTTTTGCGAATAACCGCATGATTGCATATCAACAGACCATATTCCCAGATTAATATTTTAAACCATTTTAATTAGGGTTGGGTATAGAATTTAAAAAGAATACAAATACACAAAGTACGGGCTAGGTTTTGCAATGAGGTAGGTACACAATGTAGCACAAATGAATGTGGACTAATGTTTGTATATAATTTTGATTACTACCCTTTCCACTGACCTCCGATGTAGATATTACATGACCCAAACACTAGAATTCAGCTCTGCTGATGGGTAATTGCCTATTTGTTATGGAAAGCATGCTTCACTAGAATTGCGATTAATTAAATCGAAATGATTGTTAAATCAATTACATGTCCTTGAGTACAGTTTATTGCATTAATCCATAGGCACACGGAATTTCTAGAGGTTGGAATGGAAATATTTTGGTCCGATAATGGGCAACTTACCACTGGGCCAGTTTTGAAAAATTTTAATTAAGTTTAAAAGCTGCAAATGTTGTTATATTTGATTGATTATTGCATTTTTAATTGTTTCATTTTCATCACTGAATTATTTGCTTTACATATTTCTAGCTTAAATACAATTTATTCAGAATTTCACAACTGATTGAAATACGTTGGATTGTCATGCAGAGGGACTTGAGTTCGATTCATAGGTGCTGCAAAAATAATTTCCAGCGGTGTACAATCTGTTACGAGGAAGTTACAAATCCTCCAAGGGTAACTCTTGTCATGGAAAGTGCTGCTCATTTCGGAATTGGCGGAAAATTGTTGGTCTCCAAAGTGTCAGTCAACAAAACGCACGCAGTTATGGTTTAGAATTGTAAGGCACAAGGTTAAGGCTTTCTATGAGTTCTAATGGCATCTAATTTATATATTTACTAGCTGACCCGGTGAACTCCGTACCGCCTAATAGTCAATGAATGTCGTGTTACAGATTAGCTGAACTTAATTTATGATTTTATGAAAGTGATAAAGATAATATACTCGTAATGAGTGGTGGTCAGCCATTAGACGAATAGGGGGAACAACATGTAGCATACGAAAACATGCACGTGCCGTAACTATTCGGGACTGGTGGAAGTGTGATCATAGCCTCTTCGCGGCGGCCGCTAGAAACAAGCCTTTTAAAAAAGGTTTGGCTAATATGATCAGGCTGGTTCCACAAGTTGGCGACACGACGACAACCCACGCAAAGAAAAAGGAAAAACGATTTACGAATTTTCTTATGGAACGTACGATTGCTCTATAGAGCTCGAGCTGCTCAGCAGCTAGCCGATGCCCTGTCAAAATATAAAGCTGACATAACAGCTCTCCAAGAAATCAGATGGACAGGGAATGGTGTTTTACAGAAGAAAGAATATGACGTATATTACAGCTGTCATACAAAACACCATGTGCTCGGGGTAGGCTTCCTAGTCAGCGAAAAAATGAAGTCTACTATCATCGGCGTGCGAGGCAAATTTACGAACATCAGCCTCATTAACGTTCACGGACCTACGGAGGAGTCCTCAGACGAAGAAAAAGAGACTTACTACGAACAAGTCGAGAGGGCCCTCAATGCCTGTCCAAGGTATGATGTTAAAATCATCCTTGGGGATTTGAACGCAAAAATAGGTCGGGAGCCGGTATTCAGGCATTACGCAGGCACCCATAGTTTGCATGAGAACACTAATGACAATGGACTTCGAGTCTTAGAATTGGCAGCATCGAAAAACATGGTCGTTGCGAGTACCAGGTTCCCGCGTAAAGATATCTACAAAGCCACCTGGGTATCACCTGATGGAGTCACTCGTAACCAAATAGACCACGTGTTGATAGACCGTCGCCACTACTCGAACTTGATGACGGTACGAACGTACCGAGGTGCCAATATCGACTCGGATCACTATCTTGTTGGTATGGTTTTCCGAGGGCGGATTGCCATGCGAAGACGCATTGCATCCGCCGATCAGGTTCGAATCAACACGGCTGCCCTGCGCAATGAAAACACCAGTAACACCTTTGGTAATGCGTTAGGACTCGCCCTAGAATCACCTGACTTAGGGAGAGTAAGTCCTGGAGCCAGTATGCTGGGCGTAAATGAAAAGTGGACACGTCTTAAAAATACTGTCATTAGTACTGCCAACTCCATCTTAGGCAGCAGTCGTAAAAATCGGAACGACTGGTTTGATGATGAATGCAAGCTAGCGACTGAACGTAAGAATGTTGCGTACCGAGCAATGCACCAATCTCATAGAACGCGGGCACGCGAAGAGGAATATAAAGAGCTCAGAAGAACAGAAAAACGGCTTCACAGACAAAAGAAATCAGCCTGGGAGAAGAACCTAATCTGTGAAAAAGAAAACAGCCGAGAGCGAGGTCCGCACCAGGCGCGAAAGTTCTACCAATCCGTCCGAAACATGACGCAGTACACACCACGCTGCACATACTGCAAGGACGGAGAGGGAAATCTGATCACCGATCCTGAAAGCATACTGGAGCGATGGGAAGTGTACTTTAATGAATTGCTAAATGGTCAGCTCACTGCAGAAGTTGAGGCTCCACTACTTCAAGAAGAATACCCTATGTTGCCGCCACCAAGCATAGAAGAGGTTGAGAAGGCTATAGGCCGGCTTAAACAGAACAAAGCCCCTGGAGCCGATGGCATACCAGCCGAATTATTCCATCACGGCGGGCCAGCCTTACGTCAAGCAATTCATGATATTATAGTACACGTATGGGAGCAGGAAGAAATGCCAGAAGACTGGCGAAAAGGTTTAATATGCCCCATACATAAGAAGAGAGACGTCACAACGTGCAGCAATTATAGAGGTATCACGTTGTTGAGTACCGCGTATAAGATACTCTCTTCTATCCTACAAGACCGGATAACCGCATACGCTAAAACCGTCATCGGACAATATCAGTGTGGTTTCATTCCAGGCAAATCAACAACTGATCAGATCTTTACCCTTAGGCAGGCGATGGAAAAATGTCTAGAATTTAACATCCCAACATACCATCTGTTTATAGACTTTAAGGCCGCCTATGATAGCATAGCCAGGGTAGAACTTTACAAAGCCATGAGAGAATTCGGCATCCCAAATAAATTGACACGACTATGTAGGTTGACCATGACCAACGTAACAAGCCAACAGTGGCGTGGCGTGAATAATTTCAAATGGTAAGTCGAAGCTTAGAATAACTACTTGCAAACGAAAATTACTTCTAATATTTATGTGTATCCAAAATTAAAAACATGTATTGCAGTTCTGATTTCCAGAACAAACAAGCGGAGTAATTTAATTAATTTAATTTAAAAGGTAACCCGGTAGGAATCGTGTTATATGGACGCCACGCCACTGCAAGCCAAGTAAAAATAGCCGGATTGCTATCCAGACCAATCAACATTTTTAATGGACTCCGACAAGGGGACGGTTTGGCCTGCCTCCTCTTCAACCTGGCGTTGGAGAAAGCAATCCGTGACTCTGGCACGGCAACAAGAGGGACCATCGTCAACAGGTCCAGCCAGTTACTGGCTTACGCAGACGACATTGACATCATCGGAAGAACCGAACAAGCTGTACACGATTCCTTCATCCAGATCGAGCAGGCGGCACAAAATCTGGGGCTGCACATTAGTGAAGGTAAAACAAAGTACATGGTGGCGCCGAATGCAAGAGGAACAGTTGGTCAAACAATCAAGGTAGCGGAGCATGAATTTGAGGTGGTGCAATCCTTTAAATGCCTAGCGTCAATAGTAGCAGCCGATAACAATATAGAAGAAGAAATACGCGGGCGGCTTCTCAAATCCAACAGAGCCTACTATAGTCTGTCAAAGCTCTTCAAATCCAGAAATCTCACCATAACTTCAAAACTGCTGCTGTACAGGACCATGATCCTGCCAGTACTCACATATGGATCCGAGACTTGGGTGCTTAGCAAAAAGCACTCCGACCTCTTAGCTGCGTTCGAGAGAAAAGTCTTAAGGAGAATTGTTGGCCCCATATGTGAGGAAGGACGATTCCGGAGACGGTACAATCATGAATTGTACGCAATCTACCTAGAAGCAGATATCGTGACAAAAATTAAGCTCGGTAGACTCCGGTGGGCAGGGCACCTAGCTCGCATGAGCGAAGAGGAACCTGCTCGGAAAGTTCTTTGTGGTACATTCTATGGTAGACGACAGCGTGGTAGACCATGCTTGCGCTGGAGAGATGGCGTAGACCAGGACGCCCGAAGTCTTGGGGTGCGCAACTGGATGGCGTCGGCTAGAGACCGGGATAGGTGGAGAGACTTGTTGAAAGAGGCCAGGACCGGAACCCAGTTGTCGAGCCGATGATGATGATGAATGATTACAAAATAAATGTTAAGTTCACTACCTTATTAAGATAATAAAACAAAAGGAATATCATTGGAATCCTCGGATTGAGAACTTACTCTTCCTTAATTTTTCTTTTGAGTATCATTATCATTACTCATCAGTATTCTTATCACCAAGCGCATTTCATTGTATAGTTTTGATTGGTTTAGATTTGGAAGCACGATTGCAACAGAGCCCGCTTCAGTTTTAAATTGTGCGGTGGTAAACCAGGCACATCCAAGGAGTTTAAAAATTCTGCTGGATAATTAGTGGCTTCATATTCGTTTGTTACACAGTCAACAGATTTGAATGAATGCAGTGTACCAACGATTTGATTCTAGATTATAAAGTTTAAGGCATTCACATATTTATTCTTAGCCACCAAAATTGGTGGCCCGCTTAACCATTTGGTATTTTTGTTTTTAGCAAATATGTTCGGAAATATTTTGCTGATGAGCTCGTCTTTCGATGAGACGAAATTACAAAAATTCGGAAAAAAATGACAACAAACCGCTCAATTTGTCGACATGAAGACGGCCATTACCGATGGTCAGCAATTGCTCGGAGAAATCTTCAGCAGATGGGTCGATCAACAATGTAACTCTCATATTTGCTGCCAGTAGAAGTGTCTTCTTGGAATGACTGGCAGTGTTTTGAGGAAATCGCCAGATAGTAAAATCATTCCGCCACCAAAAATTCTCGAGTTATTGCGCAGATCTTTTAAGGTTCGATCAGTAGCTTCCAACGCCATTGTGCATTCGTCCCAGATGATGATTTTTAAGGCTACTAAAACTTTTGTAATTGCAAAGCGTTTTGCAATTTTACATGTGGGTTGTTCAGTAGTTTGAAGATTTAATAGCAATTTCAGAGCTGAATGAGCCGTGCGGAATCCTTCTAACAAGACGCAACAGCTTTGGCAATTAAGGATCTCGCACGAATAGTGACCATAATCAATGACATGAGGAATGTCTTTCTGTTCCACCAGGGGTATCCAGGAAAATAAGCCACCATTTCCATCTTCAATTGCATTGATTAACGTATCATAAACTTACTTCCGTTTTGGGTTACCCTGAGATTCGTCTGAACTGACTGGTCTAATTTGTATCGATCATATTCACGTTCCAATTCTCTATTACTTTGCGATCTCTGCGATCTGGCGTTGGGCTTCCGAACCTGACTAACAAACTGCCGCACATGAGGTAACACATATCTTCGATCAAGAGCAAGGCCTGTCAATGCATCTCCTCATTTGCCTCAAGATCAGGATTTCTTGAACTGACACGAATTCTATGAATTCGATGTAAAATGTCTTCTGACATGTTATCTTTGTATTTGTTCCACAGATCACGTAGATTAGAAGGGAAGCATTTAGGAATGATGATAGCAAATAATGTTCGTACCTGACTTGAAGATGCAGAAATAATTGCTTCAACGATTATCGTGTCCCACTGAGTATCGTTTTCCAGCAAATTGAGCTCTTGACATGCTGCACGAAATGTTGGGCACACTATACTATTAACATTTCTTAGTGATTCAAATAATGTTGGCCCACGAACATTCAATAGCAACAACCGCAAATAGAAACATTCGTCATTCTTTGGATGAGCTGTGTAAATACGACCAAGAGCGGTTCCTGATCATCCGTATATGCGTTCTATCCTGATGATCAGGAATCGCATCACCTTGCCTGTGACGTAGAAACTTCTTCGGTGAAGCGCTTCAAGTGTAATAACGAAGCATCTCCGAGTAACGCAACGTTCGTGCGAACGGATGGCTTTGGCAAGTTGTTAAGAAACTGGTTATTGATGTCGCTGGAGGTGTTTCAGCACGTTGAGAAGCATTCAAAGCTGTGAAAAATATTCTTTGACCGTTCTCCAGATGCACCGCCAAATGTACAACAGTGAAATGACGTTCGTGAATAGAGATTGAAAAATACGCCGAATTTCCTCAATCAGTTCACATATCTAGCAACTTGAATTGGATGTTTGGTTGCAAAACACGGCCATATATGTAGCTGCCTTTCAGGACGTATTTACAAATGTATTTAACGCACTTTACCGAATTGCAATACCCAACGCTACAATTTACCTTGAATGCTTTCGAAAGAAGTTGCGAATATGCAAATATCCAACTGTTGTCAGCCACGAAATCGTTTCCTTTATGTTTGACACTCATGACTCATGACCCATGAACGTTTTGTATGAGCAAATGGTTTTCTTTTTTTTTATTTTTTCTTCAATTTTGTTGTATGGGCGGAATGACGGTATTGCACTGCGACCTGGAGATCTATTGTGTCCCCAATTAAAACATCAATGAGCTTGCTGATCCTACAGTTCTTCCTCTAAACCTATTGTTCTTAGGAATGTTAGTATTTGGGGCATCTTCATAGAAGTAAGGTTGTTCTCTTCCACTTGGTATTGTTTCAGATGGTTTTTCTATTGGTGCATGATTGAACAACACCTTCCTATAGTATGTGGTCCGGTATTTCCTTAAGCATGTTGCAGAATCTACAAGTGGCACTGCTTACTATGCCAAGTAACAGTTAAGATACCTGTTATTATTCTTAAGTTATTTGTACTTAAGTTAATGCAATTTTCGAAACGTTGCTGGTTGTGATTGCTCAGTAGTAGTTAGTTTCGCCTGCCTCAGTTTTGGGAGTTCTTTCCAGTTCTTGAATCTGTTTGCCTCCAGTTCTTGTTTAATTTTGTTGGTTGATGGTTGATGCACCTATTTTTGCAAGGCAATCTGCCTTCCCGTTTCCAGGAACACCTACGTGACCAAGTACCCAGTGAAGTGTGACCCTGTTCTGTTTGCCTGCTTATGCACTCCCACACCAACTAAGAGCCGATGGTATATGAGCCTAGTACCTTGAGTGCCGCTTGACTATCTGACATGATGGCAATGTTCTTGTTACGATAATTCTTTTTGAGATTTCGATCCAAACATTTGCCTATGGCGTTTACCTCCGCTTGGAAAATGCTGGTGGACTGCCCCATCGGTATGGAAAGTTTGGTTTCTGGCGAAAAGATTCCTGCACCAATCCCTTCGCTTGTTCCCGATCCATCACTGTGCCACTTGATGGTATCTGTTTCGAGGGTGTAGTTTATTTCTTCTCCTACCCAATCTACACAATCGTTCCGAGGTACGAGTTGGGACTTGGTACTGCTGCGGACATCACGATCCCAGCCCAAGGAACGGAAGTACTGGAGAAAGAGCAACGTTGAAAGCCTAAAATCGCAAGAGTTGGCAGGGCGCCTTTTCCGAGCGAGTGTTTGCCAACACTTAAGAAGTTTTATTCTACCAGCATGAAGTATTGAGAACCCGTCGTCGCAACATTCCCAAGCAGTTATCAGAATTGCCGATTCTGACGTACTGAGGCTTACAGAGCGAACCCCTGGTTTTACGATGAGTGCTGGAAAGCACATGCTTAACAAGAAGCTGACAAGTCAGTGCTGTACAGTAACGCGAGACTTAATAGCTAGTTATAAGATTAGAAGATGACAAACGAACACCGATCTCCAGCAGGAATGAGGCCCAGAAGTTTTACTAAGGAATAAACAAACATCTCAAAAATATAGATCCCGAGTCAAGGGGAATATCGTGGTAGAACCGCAGTCGATTCTGAAAAAATGGTTAAAGCATTTCTGCAAACTGTAAAACGTAGATGTTGAAGAGAATTTCGCTGATAGTGAGATAGAGCCATTCAACTTGACGATGCAGACCGCCCACTAGACCTAATCATATCTTAAGTGTAATAAAGATGCTGAAGCCGAAAAACTGTTCAAAGCGTCAGACAATACAATATTGGCTAACCAATCGAATATCCTAATAAGAAGACCACCAAAATATGATACCTACCCTTAGTCAATATACATACATTTGTGCAATATAAACAGCATCAGAAGATAATTGCAATATATAACGAGGAAGGAGTTTTATTGTATGCTGAAGAAGGGTCATTCTACCAGCGTAGCTTAACACTTATTCCGCCCAAGCCTACACAAAAACCACCACCGAAACTGAATATTCCAAAGATGAAAGACAACCGACTTTAAATATAAAGTTTTCATGTGCTAAATATTTTGAATCTAAAAATGGAGCGGATCTATAAATTTTATGCCGAGTTCTAACTGCTAAGATGAGGAGCCCTTTTCACGGAAAAAGATACTCTATGAGGATTTGTTACTTCCTCACCACAGGCTGTACCCCAGAATATCTTTTTTTGTTTTTAGGTGGAAGCGGCTGAGAGTCCAACCCAGACTTCCAGGCATGACAGCCGAAAGCAATAATGCCACAGGGCCCTTCTCCTATGGTACTAAATATACTTAAAATAAGGCAACCACTTTTGTTATTGTTGATGGAAATTCTGAAACTTTTAATGCATTTTTAGGATTATGAAAAATTAAATTGTCATGACACTCAATAACGGCGCTTGACACTTAGACTTTTTACTTACGATATTGGTACTATAGGGCAAGTTTTGCGTTAGAAAAAAAAATGGAACTCGAGATTTTGATCAAAGTTGACATTACGATGATAGCGAAAACGAATAAAGTGGGTCCGACAATTCCGTCTGTCTGTCTGTATGTCTGTACCTCAATCTAGAGCCTAAGCCACTGAACCTATTTTCTTCCTAGAGGTGAAATTCAATTTTTTTTGTAGCTCCAAACCTAACGGTACCCCCTATACACCCGTAATGCAAAATCTTATTTATCTCGAAAACGTGTCTAACGATTTTGATATAAATAAAATGCACGAATGGGTCGCACAAACTTGCTCCTATTGTAATAGACTAGGAATTTTAAAAACGAATGTTATTAGACCGTTTTTGAAATATCGAATTTTCCAAAAAAAAATTTTTTTTTTTAAAAATTCAAAAAATATTTTTTTTTTAAGTTTTGAAATGCAATGTTTTTTGAACTTTTTAGACGCATCTCTATACAAAATTTCATTAAAATCGGTTTTGTAGATATTGAGTAATTCAAAATTTGAAAAAATGGTCCTATAGCTGTAATACTTAATTTCGAATTTTTTTTATTAAATTAAAGATCGTAGAAATTAAGAAAACAATTTTTATCAAAATTCTACTCGCCGTTTTCGAGAAAAATACAATTTTTGAAAACCATTTTTTAACATTTGTATGGTGGGCACCTTTAATTTTAGGTAAAATACATTTTTTTGAGTTTTGAAAAAAAAAATGTTTGGAAAATTTGAATACACAATTCTATTCAAGGTTTTGAGGAGCTTTAGCAAAAAAAAAATGATCAAAAGCGGTGGTACCGTTTTTGAGAAAATCAAAATCAATCTTTGGGGGGTACCCTCAATAACCATTTTTCGGAAATTTTTTTTCAACCATTACCTACCTTTAACTAAATAAATTTTTTTTTGTATTTTTATTTTTTAAATCTGTCGAACAGTTTTTGAGAAAAAAAAAAGAAGAAAAAAACGTGTGAGGGTAAAAAATTAAAAATGATATCTACCAAGTTTAAAGAAAATCCGCCGAGCTGTTTAGACTGTAGTCAAACAGAGAGACAGACAGAATTGCTAGACCCACTTTTTTATTCTTCGCTATGATCGTAATGTCAACTTTGATCAAAATCTCGAGTTCGATTTTTTTTTACGAATGCATAACTTGCCTTTTATAGTACCTATAAGTCGCAAGTAAAAATTAAGTATGAGATTATGGACATCGACTAAATTTTGGTCCAACAAAATTTTGGGGCAAAATGTTACTAACGGTACTTGTCATAGAACTGTTTTTTTTTTATTTTTGACTTTCTCATTAACGGCTCTAACGATTTTAACCAAAAATTTTCTCTAGGAGCCTCTTTAAGTTTAAAATAATATTGTATATAAAAATATTCAAAAAATCTAATTTTTTTTTAAATCAATATCTTGAAAACGTGTTAACGAATATTTTTTGAAACTATTTCTACTAATGGTTATAAGAACGGTACTCTTCAGCACTAATTGGGTACAAGGCTAGACTGCCAGTGGTCGCCATTTCTACCTGACTACATCAAATTCACTCGTATTTCAATAAAAGTTTGAGATTTTAATAAAATAACTGCGTTCGCCGCACTTGTCGATGATGGTTAGCAGCAGCTTTCATTTTGTTTAATGTCGCGATTAGTAGTAATTTAAGATTATAGCGCTTTTCCAATGCCCTTAAAATAACTACCGCCATTTTATTTAGGAAAAACCAAGTCAAACCCTCAAAAACTATTAATTAGTAAATTTTCCACCTGAATTCCAAATCATAAATAACTATTCCTCAAAATTTAAGAGTTCTTAACCGCAATTTTTTTTTTTACAGAAGTACTTATCTATTCCGAGAAAGTAGCCCTGATAGTCCTAACCCTATTTTCATGTTGAAGAAGCATTTCTGCCAATCACTAGAAGCGGACCTTAATTCAAAAATGTGGTTTAACGAGTAAAATGCGTCTAAAATTGGCCTTCTTCTGACTTAAACAATAGTAAGGCATTTCGAGTATCATTTTGATATTTATAACAAAAAAGAAAATCATGCTTGACTTTCCACACGAAGATCCTGGGATTGGAAAACCTATAAATAAATAGGTACTCTCTCAAAAATGTCTTACATATACGTTGTGTTCATAAAAATAGCAGTGCTGGTCAAACTTTATTAATTAGTCAATAATTTTAAACACGCAGATTCTTACAAAAAAAATTAACCTGTTATTTGCATCTAACGGTCTTTCATTTTTATATTTGAGGCCTTAAGTTTGTAATTGAACCTTACTTTTTCCGTTATAGACGCATTTGTTCAAGCTCTCTGAATATAGCGTGTTCATAAAAATAGCAGTGTCTTGCATTTAAAGTTAAAAAGTGTTAAACATTATCTTTTTTTTTATTTTTCGGTAAGTGAAAATTTTACTTTTTGTAGTTTTTAGTATTTTCAAGATAATATTATAGAAAAAATTATAAAATATTAGCTCAAAAATAAACAATGGGTCGGTCAAGACATTGCAACGAAGAAACTCGTAGTTTAATAAGAAAACTACATTTGGAGGGGGAAAACTTACCAGGATATTCAGGAAATCTTAGGATATTCAGCAAAAAAGATAAGTAACGCTATAAAATGGCGGAATAAACCGGAAACACACGGCCGAAAAAGGATGACGAGTGTTAGAACTGACAGAAAAATTGTTCAGTTAGCTAAACAGAACCCTTCCATAAGCTCCAGAGAAATTAAAGATAAGCTTGAACTGTCTGTGAGCGCTGTAACCGTACGAAGACGTCTTTTGGATGCCAAATTACCAGCCCAAAGTCCACGCAAGGTACAATTGTTGACAAAAAGGCATGTGGCAAAGAGAATGGAGTTTGCCAAAACGCATCGAGATTGGCCACGAGAGAAATGGAGGAATATTCTGTGGACCGATGAAAGCAAGGTTGTTCTTTTTGGATCCAAGAGTCGTCGAGTGTACGTAAGAAGACCACAAAATGCAGCAAACGATCCACGATACACTGTGAAAACAGTGAAGCATGGCGGAGCGAAAGTTATGATATGGGCTTGCTTTTCTTACTATGGGGTTGGGCCTATCTATCCCATTTAGGGTGTAATGGATGCAGCTGAATATGTTGAAATTCTCGAGGAGGTCATGTTACCCTATGCTGAAGAGGAAATGCCGTTGGTTTGGGTATTCCAACAAGACAATGACCCAAAACATACTTCAAAAAGGGAAAAATCATGGTCCCAGGAGAACAAGTTATGCCTTATGGAGTGGCCCGCTCAATCCCCTGACCTTAACCCCATTGGAAATTTGTGGGGGGATGTTAAGAATGCGGTTCATGAAGCGAAACCGAAGAATTCGAAAGAATTGTGGGAAGTAGTGCGAGATTCGTGGAACGCAATACCAGTCGAGAGGTGTCAAACTTTAGTGGACTTCATGCCACGCAGATGCATTTCCATTATAAAAAACAATGGTTATGCTACGAAGTATTAATGGTAAGCTAAAATATCAATATAGTTTCATATACGTTTTTTGCAGTTTTTCTAACTTTTTGCGTTATAGATTCAGAACATTCAGATGCACTGCTATTTTTGTGAACAGCCATAAATTTTAAAAACGCTTCTTACTGTGATAAAAGTAACGGTAAAAAATCAATCTTAATTTTTTCTGTTAATATAAATGAAATACCTTAAATTGTTATTAGAAGCTAAGTGAAATATAGTATAACGTTGATAATGAAAGCCTTTTTGTTTTATTTGGGGAGCACTGCTATTTTTATGAACACAGCTGTAACTATATGAGTATATCTAGGTACATACGTGATGAGTTCCTGTTCCATGTTATGTCATTATTCATTAATTAACACGACATTGACACGCATTAAAGACAAATCTTACGATCAAGAGGGCTTTCTCATCGCGTCAATTCAAGAATTTAAAAGGCAAAATCATCTCCATTTTGCAGACAATGCATAACGAACGAGTTAAATACACTTATGTACATATATCCGTACATAGCCGATATGAAGACGACGGAGACGTCGAAACCAAAGTCGGCTACGACACGACACTCGACAGCATATTCACTTGTAAGTTGACAGTGTCAAAAATTTAAAACCCCCCAGTTAAATCGTGCATAAGAAAAGCCATGCTGATTTTCTCTCCCGAATAAGAGTTTGGATTTCGAACTAACAAAATGTCAGAATAGAATAAGTTGTGGTGGTTTTGAGTGCAGAGGATTCTGGCAGGGACATGACATTACCAAACTACGGATGGATGGTAAAAGGCTGGAGAGCTCTAAGAACCCACTATTGCGAATGGCCCCGCATACACTGAATACCCTGCACCACTACCAGCACATAACCACAAAACTATTCCAAAGATTAAATCTGCCAGAAAGTGTCTGTGGATATAATACGGAGTTGGGATTGGAATATTTTAAACAGACGGGAAAAGATGACTTCTTTTGTTAACCACTTTCGCAACAACCACAAATGATAAACAGGAGCGTCCAAAGGATAGAAGTGTTATAGTAAAAGAGTAATCCTTTTTTATGTTTAAAGCTTATAACCAAGCAGCGTTATTTTGAAATACGGAAACAATGTTTTTATGACAAGTTCTTATCATTTGGTCTAGGATATACAGGGTGCGGTAGCAAAACTCTCTTGGGCGCCATTTAGGCTGTCGGGCTAGTGACAAGATGAGAGTGGTTTAATTTAACAACAGTCGGCATCATTCGTGCATATGGCGGCTTGGCCTGATATTGAATCCATTGCGAACCTGAAATGTACCCCGTTGGCCCCTGTCCCATACCAGAAGACAATTCTTACATAATATGCAAACACTACATACATATGAAAAAAACTGGGATTTTGACAAGGCCAAGAACAGCAGTCTCCCACGATCACTTGAGAAGTTTGAGGCAGTGAGAAGTTTAACCTTGGATTCCTCAAGGTGGCGGGTGTTTTGCGCGCAAACATGGATGTACCCCTTTGAGTTTCTAATTAGTCAGGCAGGCGAATTCTCCACGATCCGTCCAAGATTTCGGTTGTGCAAGAACTCTCCGAACGCAACTTCAATTTAGGGAGGAACGCTATGGACGCAATTTCTTATTTCAATGCTGAAGCTCCATTTTTGCATCAGTGAGTGCTTGAACAAACAGAACATGTGCTACTGGACACAATCCAATCCCTGAAGCATCTGCATTCATCTAAGGTCACAGTGTGCAATTTCCTCACTTGAGAATGTTGGTGTCAGCTTTTCTCTTAAATGACTTTACAGTGGCCATGCAATCAGGGCGAAATGGAACTAGGTTGGAGGAATTTTGTTTTACGACTTGGTCAATTGGATTTATTGGAGACTTTTTATTCCAATAGCATGGACCAAAAACCTACACTTCACGGCCACTTTTTGGCTGTTTTTGAGGGAAGTTTACATTTTGAGTTGATTTGAGATCGTGTCGGCGTATTAAAGATATATACTCTCATTCAGCAATATAGCCAAATCATTTATCAAAAAATAGGAAAATAAAGGGGATCAAGATGGGTACCTTCGGGCACTCCTGATGCAACAAATATTTGACGAGAAACATCGTTAAATCTAACACACTGAGTTCTGTCTTAAAAATATGATTCATTTCACTTTGTTGTATTCCAATCTTTGTTATTTTGAAAAAAAAAACGAACGCGATAATTAACTTTGTCGAAAGCTTTACTGAAGTCGGTACGAATTGCATCAACTTAGTTTCCTTTTTTTCCATTTCCAAAAGAATATAAATGAAGTTTAATCTGCAAGATTATTAGTAGTGGATCTTCCTTAGAGTAACTTAGAGTAAAAAGGAAACCATGTTGATGCTCACCGATAGCTTGTGATGTGCTTTTTGCTTTCCAGCAGAGGTTCTGCTCGCCGGTCTCGCCAGGGTCGTCCTGAAGAAAACACGAAACTCCAGAGTAAAAGGTCTTCAAACCTTATTACAAAATCTTTATTGGAAATAACTCTTAAATCTATAACATACAATGTTCTGCTACTAATATTTCACTTAATTCGGATAATGGAACGGTTCACGGGCATCAACTCTTCTGGCTTCTAGTCAGCTAAACAGCAGGCTTAACGCTCTGGTAGATCAGCAGGTTCAAGGCACCTGGTGGCACTAAACAGCAGGCTAAACGCTCTGGTAGATCAGCAGGTTCAAGGCCCCTAGTGGCACTAAACAGCAGGCTAAACGCTCTGGTAGATCAGCAGGTTCAAGGCACCTGGTGGCACTAAACATCAGGCTTAATCAGCAGGTTCAAGGCTCCTGGTGGCACTAAACAGCAGGCTAAATGCTCTGGTAGATCAGCAGGTTCAAGGCCCCTAGTGCCACTAAACGGCAGGCTAAACGCTCTGGTAGATCAGCAGGTTCAAGGCCCCTGGTGGCACTAAACAGCAGGATAAACGCTGTGCTAGATCGGCAGCTTCGAGGCCCCTGGTGGCACTAAACACCAGGCTAACCGCTCTGGTAGTTCAACAGGTACCGAAGCCCCTGGTGGCAATTAGGACATTAAACTTCGAACTAAGACCCCTTACCGCTGGTGGGGGAAGCCTTAATAAGAAATAGCTGGCCAATCTCACCTACCTAACTTGTCTTCATACGAAACCCCTTACCACTGGTGGGGGGTAGCTGCGCAAAAAGCAAGGAAAGCTAAATGAACAACTCGTCTATACTTCTGGTCTACGACTGGACTTCGAAAGATTTATGCAATCAATTTACTGTGCCGGTTGACTATATGTATGAGCGAAGAGGTACTTTTCGTTCACCCAAGTAGGTCCTCTTGATGGTTTTTCAGTAGAAACTGAATGTGAACTATATAGGTGGCGAACGAAAAATGTTATTGTTTGATTTTTTCTTGACGTCATATGCCTATGGCGTGTGTGAATCGTATTCGAGCGAAGTATAACTCTTAGTATTAATTAAACTTCTCGGTGTTAGTACAGAAGTAGTATAGAGTGAAGCAGCATGGAACGCTTCGTTACAAGCTCAAAACTTGTCAGTGACAATTTTTTTCAAATAATTTGGGAATTGCTATTCGACAAAATTGCAACTCCCCGATAATTTTGTATGTTGGAGCATTCACCATTCTTAAAAATTGGCCTTAAAAATGAGTTTCGCCACATTTGTGGAAAATAACCATAGTAAAGTGAATGGTTAAAGGGGTTAGGTAATGGTTTGGTAATATCTTCAGCTCTTTTCTTTATAAAAAGAGGTGGAATACCATCAGATGCACTACCTTTTCTGAAATCGATGGACTTAAGTTTGATGACGTTTTTGATGATGTTTTTGACATACAACTTAAAACTGAGTTGTTTTTACCGATTATGTTAGAAATCGTTTTTATTAAATATTAAGTGACGCCACCAAACTGGTCGTTCGGCCGAGAATATAGTGGCTGTGGCTGCCAATGTAACTGAGAACGAAGAAACATCGACCAAATGACGACGGGCCACGCAATTGGACATCACTAGACGAACCCATTCAGTGAATTTTAGTGAAAGTCTTACACAGTTCCAAAGTTAATCCGTGCATCAGTTAATGCCTGCTGACCTTTCGTCGCCTGTGAATTACTATCAAGCCATCCTCAATCTCAACAACGAAGAAGACGATGTTGTGTCATGAGCGATAAGGTGCATTTCTCGTACATACTTGTACGTCAATTAAATCGGTGTGGAGCACGAATAGCCATTACATCCGCTCAAAGCCACTTCGTGGTGTAGCGTTGACCCGGGAGGAGTGATTGGACCGTAGCTTTTACAGAACGCAATCGTTAATACGGCAACTGTTACTGGGGAATGCCCTGTACCATGATAAACGACTTCTTACTGTCGGAATTATATGATCGGCGCTTGGTGAACATGTGGTTTAAACAAGACGGTGCAACCGCACACACAGTACGAGCCACAGTGGGTATTGTGAAGGAAGCATTTCCTGGATTCCTTAAATATTCTAACAACTTTGTGATGCAAGCTTTGATCTTGCTATCTGCTTATCATTGGTTTTTAAATTATTTGAATTAATCCTGTCTCAATTAACTGGCTTTTAGTGTTTTTTATGTTTTTAAAATTTCTGAAGTTTCTTTCTATGAATTGCACAAGGATTCTTAAATCCTTTATAAAGAATCTGTTTTATTTTTTCCCAGTTTTTCATTATAGCCAAAGAAAATTCAGTTTTTTTATTCCTGAATTCATGGCTAAGTGCACCTTCATTTCCCCATTGTACTCTTTAGAAACTCCATAGTTATTAAAAATCCCATTAAAATGCAACCACCCTCGGAAACAGACCTTCTTCCATCCTGTAGTCAATTAGCTTTGAAATAAAAATGAAAATAGAAAAAAAAATAAATAATCTTTAGATGATTTTTTTGGCGTAATCCATCGAATGAAACATTTGTGAGATTCGTTTCGTTTATGAAGGTCCATAATTTTTTTTAATTATAAAGTACTGTTAATATTCTTGCTCTTATATACAGTAAAATGATTTATTAAAATATTTTTAATTCTCTAGGTGAAAATTCAAGTCATAGAATGGATCTCTTTCCAAGTGCTTACGCCATTAAATAGTTCAAATGTCATTTATTACTAATGAACGGCTATACTTTATTGCTAAACACAGCTTAGAACTGAGAAGAATAAGAATTTTTGGTCTGAAGAAAAACCTCCCGTCAAAGAATCCGAACTTATTTAAATGTGCATTGATAGAACATTTTTTTATGATAAAAATAAAAAACTTATTCGGAAAGATGGGAATGGCGATGGAGGAGAAAACATCAATCAGCTGTTTTTGTCGAAATATTAATCGAGGGAGAGCCTATGGAGATTGGAAATTTGTCTAATCTACATAAACTCTTGCAACTGGCACATTGAATACAACGTTCTACTTGATTGCCTACATAGGGGCTCTTGTTATGTGTTATCCTAGACCCTTAGTTGAACTGGAAATTGAATATCAAGGAAAGGATAAAGAAGGTCTGCATAGGTTTCTATGCCTGCAATAAAACCTTTGGTAAAAAGTGAGGTCTTTAATGTAAGATGATTTTGTGATGTTTTTCTGCTCATTCTACCATTTTATTTACACATTAACACTAAAGGAATCGAACTCTTGGATTACCAAACCTTATGGCCACACCAATAGAACGGAATTCATTCAAAAAAAATTTTTTTGATTCCCACTGACTACTGCACCTCTAAAAAGGGCATCAGAAAAGATTTTAAGCTTATGTTTTCATCAAGAAAGGACTGGGATGATGATGTCGTGACGAAAGACTTCTACACAACTTTTTTTTTTTTTTTTTTTTTTTTTTTTTGCGTAGGAAGGTGAGAAATCTTCAGGAAGACACTATAAGCCCGATGCTTATAGTAGTGTCAGATTTTTACTGACTAAAAAAACACCTCCCTTATCTTCTATAGAGATACTACAACTAAGTCGAGCTTAACAAGTAGTTTTGGCAGCAGTTTCGTTCGCATTTTGTCAGGAAGCTCCCCAACGGGAGGACCTGAAAGTTCCACAAGATTCGAGTGGAGAAATTAATTTTGTTGCGCTAGATCAAGAGGTCTTGTTCGGTGCAATCGCCGAAAAACGTTCGTCTCGCTAAGCGATTGTCGGATTTCGTTGTTTCTATGATCTCTAAGTCGTGATCTTAGTTCTGTGGCAAATTTTTTAATTTCGTTTTCTACACTTTCTATATTTAAGTCTCTATGTAAGTTGCTATTTCTTACATACCATGGAGCATTAACTATTGTCTTAAGTACTTTGTTTTGGTATGTTTGTAAAATTTGTATATTTCTTTCGTTGGTACAACCCCAAAGTTGTATACCGTACGTCCAAACTGGTTTCAGTACTTGCTTATAAATAAGCAGCTTGTTATACACGCTTAGATTGGAATATCTTCCAATAAGCCATGTCAATTCGCGGAGTTTATTTTCGAGTTCATCGCGTTTCTTTTTAACATGAGCCTTCCATTTAAGTTTCGCGTCTAGAGTCATACCTAGATACTTTGCTTCATTTGTATATGGAATTTGCATGGAATTAATATAGATGGGTAAGGTGTTTACGTTTTTATACGTAAAATTTATGTGCGTGGATTTCGCTTCGTTAAGTTCAATTCGCCATTTCCTTGTCCAATCTGAAATGCTATTTAATGCCATTTGAAGCTTAGAGGTCGCCGTTTCTATTGAATCTGATATTGCGAGTACGGCTGTATCATCTGCAAAAGTGGCTAAAGTTGTACCTTCTGTTTGGGGTATATCGCGAGTATAGAGAACAAATAGAATCGGTCCAAGGACGCTACCCTGGGGCACGCCAGCGTTAATTTCCTTAAACTCAGAATACTCCGTTCCTTGCTTAACTCGAAAGATTCTATTTTCTAGATACGATTCAAGAAGGTTATATATTTGCTCTGGAAAGACTTTTAATTTATATCTAAGCCCGTCATGCCAGACTTTGTCGAAAGCTTGGGAAACATCAAGAAATGCAGTTGAGCAAATCTTCTTTTCTTCAAATGCTTTTTCAATTTCACAAGTTATCCGAAAAACCTGATCGATTGTCGAGTGTTTTTTCCGGAAACCGAATTGGTGTTCGGGAATTAAACGTTTATCTGCAATGAATGGTAACAGTCGTTTAAGAAGCAATTTTTCAAATATTTTAGATGTTGTAGGCAAGAGAGAAATTGGTCTGTACGATTTTTTCTCATTCGGTGGCTTACCCGGTTTGGGGATCATTATAACTTCGGCGACTTTCCACTGCGAAGGTACGTACGCAAGTCTTAAAGCAGCGTTAATGAGCTGTAAAAGCTTAACCATTGCTTTTTTAGGCAACTCTTTGAGGACACGACTGTTAATAAGGTCGTAACCAGGAGCTTTATTATTTTTCTGCCGTTTTATTTCCTGGACAAGTTCAGTCAAAGTGATGTTTCTTATAGATAAACTGTCCGGCCTTGGTTGAAACTCTCCTTCATTTGTCGGAAACTCTTGACCATCGAATGGTTTGAACGTTTCCTCGAGGTACTCAGCAAATAAATCCGCCTTTTCCTGATCAGTTTTTGCCCATTCAGAATTATTTTTTCGAATCGGTGCCGACATTTTTTGAGGCTTTTTAATACCTTTTAACGTCTTCCAAAGAGAATAATTCGTTTTTTTGTCTGCTGTGAGGCTTTCAAGATAGGAAGAATTCTTTCTGTTTTTAAAATCTCGTAACAAGTTTTTGATTTTGTTTGTTAAAAAGTTGACTACACATTTATGCTGAGGAGCACGTGAGTGCTGCCATGTTTTTCGAGCTTTTCGTTTTTCGCGAATCAATTCTTTTATATCTGCTGGAATTTTTTCTTCGTATTGCCTTGACTTTTTACTACAGACCGGTGTATTATCCCAAGCTGCTTTTTGGATAATATTTATAAATTTGTCGGTTTCATCTTCTAACTCAAACGGAGTTTGCAGGGAGACGTTCAGTATAATACTGTTTTCGCAATCTTCTTTGAATTTGTCCCAATTTGTGTTATTATTTGTTAAAGACAGGGGCTTTTCTTTTTCGATTACGTTACTGCTTATTGTTAGGATTACGGCCGAGTGATCCGTAGAAAAATCGACGTTATCATCTACTTTCACATATTTTCTGTTAATTCCTCTTGCAATGAAAAAGTCGACAAGGTCGGGAGTTTTTGCTGAATCGGTTGGCCAATACGTTGGTTTTCCTGAAGAGAAAAATTCGACGTTACATTCAGTACCCGCTTTGTAGAGTTGTCTACCCTTCGTCGAGATGCATCGTGATCCCCAAAAAGTATGTTTTGAATTGAAGTCGCCGCCAATAATAAATGTTGGACCTAATGCATTGAAGAGTTCTTTAAACTCCTGTTTGTCTATCTTGGACCGAGGAGGACAGTAAATAGACGCAATGTTAAAAAGAACGTGTCTAACTTTTAAAATAATAGAAGTTACTTGCATTGCATCGAGCTCGATATTCATCTCAAACGAATGATTGATATTTTCTCTGATAAATACGGAAGAACCACCTCTTGCTCTTTCGGATGGATGACATGCGTGGTAAGCCGAATAACCTTTGATACTTAAACTCGAGTCTTTTTTCAAATGAGTTTCAGAGATCAAACAAATATCTATTTTTTCATTAAGAAGAACTGTTTCTAGTTCTTCAATTTTTGGAGTAAGTCCGTTCGCGTTCCATGTTATTATTTTGAGTTTTTCTGACGACTGATCCATGTTTACAATAAATTTGGTGTTTTAAGAGCCGCCGACTCAAATTTGTCCAGTTTCTCAAAAATAATTGTATTAATTCTCCCTTGTTCTTCTAACCGTTCAATTATAAGGGACAACACATTTTGAACGGAGTCAGGTTTATTAATTTTAAGTTTCTCAGGCGCTGTGACTTGAGCGTACTTCTTTTTCGGTTTTATGTTCGTCTTTGTTATTTTTATGTTTTCTGAGGGTATAGTAACTTTACTATCTTTCCTGTCAGTTTTACTCGTCGCTTGAGTATTAGTATTCGTTTTTATTTTTGGATCTTCGTTTATCTTTGAGGCATTTTTTTTAGTTTTCTTGTTAAATTCTTGGCGCCTCTTTAGAATTTCTTTAGCGACCTCACAGCCACGGTAATTTGCTGGATGATTACCTTTACAATTCGCGCATATAGCCGGAGCTTCTCTTTTAAGACGGCATTCATCGGTCATATGTTTTTGCGCGCATTTTACGCAAACAGGGTCTTTCTGACAATACGCTGCAGTGTGGTTAAAACCTTGACAGCGCTTGCATTGAGGAACAAGTCGTTTGTTCTTCCGAAGAGGTTCAATTTTTACAACAATATTCATTATGGTTTTAATATTATAAACATTGTCTACATTTTCATTTTTGTCGAAACTTAGCATAAAAAGCGGAAGAGCGCGTTTAGTATAAGCGGTTTCTACTTCTTTCGACTGTGTTTTTTCGCGTTTTAAAAGATTTGTCGCTTCAAGAATCATAAATCCTTTGGTTTTTAGGTCCGAAATGATGTCTTCTTTCGAACAAGAGGGATGAAGTCCTCTAGCAACGACGCGTAAAGGTCTTTCTTCTTTAATTGAATAACTGTACCATTCAATTTTTTCGTCGCTGAGTTTTTTTGATAGCTTTCTATATGAATCAGAATCATTCACGTTAATTTTCCACGTGTTATTATGAGTTGATGTAGCTTTAAAATTTGCCTGCGCTGTTTCTCTTAGTATTGGAAGAATTTTGTTGTAATCCGCTTGACCAACGATGTTTATCGGTGGTGGGAGTTTCTCATTCGCGGAGAACTTATCTTTCCTTGTACTATTTTTCTGTTTTCGCTGAATTTGAAGCTCAGGCGAATGTTGAGCTTTCCGTTTTTTACCGGGTCTTTTTTCGGTTTCCCGAGCTAGTTCATCTTCATCGGTTTCGTATTCGTGCCGTTTTGGACTAGTAGCATTTATTTTGAATTCTGATGGACTGACTGATGGATCAAAGAGTATGGTGTTGGTTCAGGAATCTTCTCCGTGACTTTGGATATATCTAGATCGTTTAGACTGTTAGTACTTTTCCAGATGAATTACCAGCTATCTGGGAAGCATGCCAGGTACACAAACAAGATCCGAGCCAGAACCGCAGTATGACTATTATCACACACAGTCAGGCAGCTTTTAAAGCCATTAATTCTGGTACATCATCCTCCAAATTGGCCCAGCAATGACGGGATGAACCTGCTAGGCTTAATATTAACCACAATATCACTCTTATCTGAGTTCCGGGATATTGTGGCATTGGCCCTGCATAACTAACTCGCGTAAAGAGACAACAAGGGTAAAATTCTCTCAATTTTTCCTAGCGAATCAAACCGTGGGTGGAGCAGTTTGACCTACAGCATTATTATCTAGAACTATTTGACCTGTCTATAATAAGTTCCGAACTCATGATCTGATACGCAGAACCAGCTATTAGCTATAATAGCCAGGATCGCAGCTACCTGTAGCGGGTACTGGCCAATAGAAGAGCATGCAGCTAAGCTAGGCATTCCTCACAAATCACAATACTAACTGTCATAGCTGTGGAGACCAGCAGGAAAAAGAAAAACAGTCCTCCATTACCTCTGCGAATGCCAAATTAAGAGAACAATCATTCGGAAGAACATTTTTTGAATGTAGCGATGGGTAAAACAATTTCATTTTTTTTTTCTATTAAAAAAGATTTATTTGTTCCATTTTAAGTGAGTTCATCAGTCCTAAAATTTCTTGGAATGTCCCTTTCAGATAGGATTCAATCCACTTTAAGTTATGAGAAGTTATGTTCGTTTTGAGATCCTAATTATCTGATTGGAAAATATGGTAAGGTTGGCTTTTGTTGGCCTACCAACAACGAATCCATGTTGAAATGAAAAAAATGATATCCTTAAGAATAAAAGTGTAGTAGTTAATACTATGTGAGATACTGCATGCTATCCTATTGTCATTGTATTGTATCATTCAGTTATCTAAATATGATTGTTCACACAACTACATTGTAAGTTATTTAAATATGATTGTCCACACAACTACATTGTCATAAACCGATCGTTATTTCTGTTTATATAATTTCCCCTTATTTCTATTGTACATACTATCCTCTTTTCCTCTTTGTTAAAATATATATCTCTGTTTAGTCTTAAGAAATATAGTAGAAATAAAGCAGTTGTAATTTGGAAGCGAAACAGTGAAGACGTGTTATTATTTCAGACGACTAAGAACTATTTTATTAAAAGCAACTGTAAAAGTAAGCTTATAGAATATATAAAGGGTGAGCCAAATACAATTTCAATTTTCAAAATGCAATAAAATGAACAAAATTAAATTTTATCCATTTACATATTATGGCTTTATTAATAAGAGCAAACATTCCCATTAATTATAGAACACAACGTGTCGTTCAAGTGGCTGCCTCGGTTGGCTTAGCAGTAGCGCATTCTGTCACTCCAAGCGAATAATCCGAGATCTTTGTGCAGAATTCTTCTCTGGATAATTCATGAAATTAAGATCGATGGTGAGTTGATGTTCCTGAATTGAGTCTCACGCTCTCGGCTTTAGCCAGCAACCACATTTTCGTCTATGCGCACCATACAACGACGGGGACCATGAGTTTTGCCCACTAACATACCAGTTTCACGAACTTTTTGCACAAACTTGTGTGCAGCATGCGCAGTGGGTGCTTCATTTCGCCGAAAATTGTTTTCAAAAAACGCACTATTTGGGCTACACAATACTCACAGAAATAAGTTTTTAATATTTCCCAACGTTTTTCAAGCATAAAGTGACTCATTTCGTTCCGCGGAGTAATGATACTGACTTTCCGTCAACATTTTGAGCGCGCAACAGCTGTCGGTGTCAAAATAACCTACGATTTAAAAAGAAACCACTAGATGGCGCACTCTGTATATATACATATATATGTATGTATATTTGAAATCTTGGGAATAGTTGAAAACTTACTGATTGGGCGATAAAAAAACCTCATGATTGGAAACAGGTTTATTTATGGGAATAACATAAGAAATTTTCCAATCATCAAGAAAATTACCCCTTCGATAGAACTATTAAATAACAAAGTTAATGGGACCGAAAGAGCAGCTGCACAGTTTTTTGAATATAATTGGTAGAATTCCATCGAGCTCTGGTTGCTTATCCTCATTCAGGCCCATTAAGGACAATTTAACTTCATTGCTGCATAAGTTTAAGCGACCGATATCGACTGAATTTGTGCACGTACTAATTCCTAGTACAATAGTTTGGAGGAGGACCTTTGGTAGCTACTGATAATGGCGCTTTGATTTGAAATGGACTATTATTGCATAAGAATATTGCGTAAAAATTAAGTAGTATACAGAAGCAATTTTATCAAAATCGAGGAGCCGCACAGTGGGGCAGAATGACCCTGTTGGTGGCAATAAATCAGCCAATAGAGCTAGGAACCTGAAAATTTTGGGAAATGTTTATAGAACCAGTCTATTGATATTTCTAAACCCAACATTGACCACGCCCTACAAAACGCCCACTTTTTGTACTTTGAAAAAAAGTTGAAAAATTAATATACCCACCTTTTTCAGTGCATCAAAATTAAGGGATGTCAAATTTGGCAAATTTGATGACTTCTCCGTGATAGCATTACAAACTTTGTTGTCAATCATTATTAAACTTGTCTTTTTTCAATTAGCGTTGTTGTCGTTTGCAAAATTCTTCACCTCTATTTTGTCTGCAATAGACATTTCTCTAGATTTCTTTACAAACTCTATTTTTAATGGCATGCAGTATCTTGTAGAACCTGGACGTGGATTTTGCCATACAACCTTGGAACCAAAGTAAGTCTTAGCGAAACAACAGAGGTAATAAAGACAGAAGAATCAGCTGCCTCAAGGCTATGGAAAGCTTGTTTGTAGGAGCTGTGCCCCGTACTTCCAACAAATCCGATCAAATAAGCTCAAATTTTCCATTTTAACGGTTGTTAGTAGATTAATAACTTCCTTCTGTGATTCCAACAAACGCTTTGTGGCTAAATCTAGCAGTGCCTAAAGGGTGACCTCTTCTTAAGTTTCGCTACTTTGATGCACTCGGGGGTGGACAACAGTGTTGTTTTGCAGCTTGTAGGACCTTTTATGAAGGACATTTTTCTGGTGAACTCATTCTTATAATATAATATTGATGCCGAGATAGTTCCTCTTAAACTGCAACCCCTAGTGCTTCTGGCCTGACATTCTTCAACTGTTTATTTCGAGTGACTCCCCATATGACTTCGTATATATTTTCTTGCTCGGTCCTTCAATATTTCAGACGCATTAACCTGTCCCTCTGCTTCTCAAGCTCATTTGAGTAACAAAACTCAACATAGAAATCGATGTAGTCTCTCTTAATTTTGGTGTTTTCAAAGTTTTTGTGCGTTCAGTACTTTCATCAAATGAAACACTTGGTCGAACGCACTTAAGCCTTTCTTCAGGGCAACAAAGAATAGAAACAGATGTCTCAAGCCACGAATTGAATTTTTGGAAAACGTCTCGAATTTTCGAAAATCCTTTTCATAACGAGATTTGTACTAAGATTTAAAGTTTTTCACTTTTTTTCGTTAAACCTATGTATGTATATTATCGAAGTTTCATGTTTATTTTTTTAACTCTTCTCCCAGAAATTGCGCTTATATATCAATATTTTCAGCTGACCGCATTACATTAACCAAGCACACTCTGGGTTATTAAAATCGTATTTGAACTTGTACCTAAAGGTTAAAACAAATCTTACGATTTTTTTTGCCAGAAAGCACATTTGCTAAAGAAACTTTTTAATCAAAACCGCAAAAATTCGCAAAATTTGTTTACAGTTCCTAAAAATAAGGAACACAAGCTTCAGACTGCTTGAGAACAAAACTAAACCAATCAAGGTTTGCACAAAGAAGCAAAAAAGATCAGTAATTTTAAAGATATTTATGATAATTACCGTTTTTTTATAATTAAACGTACTTTTTCACAAAAAAAAAAAAAAAAAAACATAAATAAATAGCTTAACACATACCAGAAGGCTCCATACCAAATTTTTTGAGAGTCAATTCCAAATATAATACCGATTCCAATGTCATGGAAGATTTAAACACTGATCAACAATCAGCTTAAGAAATATCTTGAAGAACGAAAGCTCTTTAATGACCGGCAGTATAGCTTTTGTAAGAATAGGTTTACTGTTGATCTGATCTCACCGAAAAGTGGTACCAATCGTTATATTATTTTGGTGAAACAAAGGTAATTGCACTTGATAATTCTTAAGCATTCGAAAGAATTTGGTACGAAGCTCCATTATGGAAAATTCGTGCAGTTGGCATCGATGAGGGTCTTCTTAGTTGGATTACAAATTGTCATTCCGATTGTTAAATTCGAGTTGTTTTGGACGGTTTAAAGTCTGATATCCATATATAAGTTTAATGCGGGTGTTCTGCAAAGCTCTGCCTTGTCTCCCACACTTTTACTGATCTTCATAAATGATCTTTGCCTTAAACGTCTAATCTACTTAATTGTTTCGCTTTTCATATTCCTTTCTCCAAACTCACACATAGCACATTAGACTTCGATCTTGACAGAATATTAAACAATGGGGTATTAGAGCTTCAAAAACACAAAACTAAATATACCACCTATGCCATTATCTATGAATGGCACTTGCATCACAGACCATCTCTTATCGAATTTGACGTAGCCAAGAACGAAGCGAAATCTTTGAGTTTTTTCAAAAGGTGCAACAAAAGTTTGTCCGTTTCTGATCTAAGTGCAATCTAAAAGGCATACATCCGCCCAAAACTTGAGTATAACTCACATGAATCTGTTTGATTCAATCCAGATTAGAGCTCTAAGACTTATTACGGTATCTTTCTGTTTTTCGCTTTCTCCATCAACAATGTCCAAATAAAATAGAAATTTTGTTTTCATTCTTTGGAGCAGTTTTCGAGAAAAAATAGTTTTTACTTAAATTTTGAAATAAAATTGTTGAGTAGGTGATCATATTATTCAAGGGCAAATAAGGAAATGCTTTCAACCAAGCTAAGAAACAAAAGGTGAGTCGGCTGTAGTCGATAGCGGATATAAATATGTAATTCCGAGACTTACTATTTTCGTCAAATTTGTTCAAAATCTCTAACTCGATTTTTTTAAATAGGAGGCCTTAACGTAACGGCTCATAGAGAGCCTAAGCGTATAGTAACTTACAACACTCAACAATATCTGTGTTACCAGGAATGAGCAGCAGTTTTCATGTCAAGAGATACTCCTAGATGATTTGTCATTCCTCGCAAGACGCATTAAACCACTGAAAAAAATTTTTTTTTTGTAGCAGGTTAAGGATCGAACCCAAGACCCTCTGCATGAAAGCCCAAAGCACTAACCATTATACCAAAGAGTAATACAAATACAACTTTTCGAAAGTGTTGATT
Organism: Philhelius festivus; assembly: GCA_963931855.1. Taxonomy (NCBI): domain Eukaryota; kingdom Metazoa; phylum Arthropoda; class Insecta; order Diptera; family Syrphidae; genus Philhelius; species Philhelius festivus. The sequence goes on from OZ007555.1 coordinate 190,325,566, forward strand.
AAAATGTGTTTATAAAGGAACTCGCCTTTGCGGCACGGCCAGAGGTGTCCACTTGCCTATACATAATATGAAAGACCATACAATCAAATTAAAATTTATAATTCACCTACATATTATTAGAAAAAAAAAAGCGTGAGTGCCAGGACTCACGGTTAAGATGTGTAAACATCAACGTTCGTCCGAGTGCCAAATTTTTGTTATCGAACGTACTCAATAAAAATATAATGCAATCGTACTATTTAGTTTGTGACTTTAGATATGTATGTATATTGTATATACATAATATATTCAAATGGAAGCCACTTTTTTTCCCACAATTTAACCCTTTCACTTGTACTTAAATCTAAAAATATCTCTACATATATGTAGCTTTACACATAGAAACTATAGACATCTATGATTATTCCTTATTAAAAAACAGAGCCTTTTAGTCAAAACACAAACCTTTTAGTTGCTCGAGCCAAGCAGTTGTGAACTGCCGTGTCTGCACTTATTCATTTCACACAACCCAAAAACCTTATCGACAATATGCTTCGATGAAGTAGTTCGTGGCGTGTGTTAGGAGTAAGTGGACTCCGCTGCGTAACGTAAAGTTTGTTTGACTTATGTTTAAACAGGGATGTTGCTTTTTGCACTTACATATATTCAAACAGGGATGTTATCTGATAGAAAATAGACTGTTTTTACACGAATCCGATTTTAATCTCTGTTTCTCTTTTGGCTTAATTTCGAGTACATCAGTGCTTTTAAACACAGCGATTTTTAATGTAAGTTAACTTTGTTCATGCAAAAAGGAGACATCTTTTCACACTCCTTACTCTACTCAGTTAAGTGAATTTCACTGAGCGAACGCCAAATATAAAAAAAGAAAACCACAAAGAAGAATGAACGATAACTCCGCCTTTTTCTCAACCTCAGCAATTGCGTTTAAAGCTAGATATACATTGTTCAAATGCATGACAAGCACGCGTGTAAGTATATTATTGAAAAAGTCACACATATAGATCGGATGTAGGCTTGAAGAAAAATACAAATCCTTTCAATCTAGCGTACTGCATAGAAATATTGTATATGCAAGATTGATGATTGATCATGCATTTATTGGTTCATTTGCGTATAGTACGTCGAAGAGATGAGAACACAGCATAATAAGCACTGATTAAAATATTAAAACACCAAACGAAAATTATATGATGAAATGGACAGACAAAATAAAACAAATTACTCGGATAAAATTATAAAAATCCCAAAGAAATTCGTAAAAACAAAATTTTGCTGAAAAAAAAAACCACAAAGGGCAACGTTCTCTCGCCACTGAAATAATAGAATTGTACGTGATTTTCATGCATTTGAACAATGTATATCTGGCTTAACGCCGCCAACAAATATACTTGTCATGCAGCGAAAATGTCAAAAGTTTTTTTTTGACAATCCTAGATGGAGCGTTCACCTTATCAAAATCAAACCAATCCCTTAACTTTTTGTTTTAGGTTTCTGTACTTTATCTTTCTCCCTCTGTCAGAGATTTACAAACCAATTGACATCATTCCCACCTTGTAATGGAATTATAAGTGGCAAAAACTAATTTTTTTAATCCATTGAAGTCGTAGTCATCATCCAGTTCATGGCTTGACAGATGGAGAACGATCTATATTTTGATATAGTGAATGCCAAAAGTATACTTTGATATAATAAAGAATATTTAATTCGATAATTAAAATAATTATATGGTATATGAGAGATATAGAGGACAAATTAAATTTTGACGTATCGAGAATATTTCGTTGTAGATGTCAACTGATTGCCCTGAACAACATTTTAAATGGTTTTTGGAACATTTTTTTAAGTTTTTGATTTTTTCGTAAACGGTACAACCGAATTTGATCGTTTTTTTTTATGCTAAAGCTCCTCAAAAGTTTGAGTATTATTTTTTTGTATTTAGAAACAAAATTCCAAATTTTTTCTAGAAAGACAAAGATGCAAAATTTTAGTCGAATAAGTACGATATTAAAGCTGTTTTACAATGAAACTTGGTTAAAACGACGATTTTGCAAATACATAAGAGCAAGTTCGTGCGACCCAATCGTACATTTTATTTAATGTCAATTCTGAAAATACATTTTTGGGAGCATAAAATAAAATTTAATTGTCCATCACTAACGTGAACTGGATTTGTTTAAAAAACATTGAATGAACACACTATGAAATCTTTCGTTAATGGATTGAATTTAGTTTTAGCCAGCAATGGAAAGTAATAAAATCGAGATTGCAGTACTCAAAGTTTCCAATAGGCGCGTTTTATTGTTAATCTATATCTAGCGCAGCACCAAAAAAACGCTTTATTCACTCTTTAACTCACTCTTCCTTCCTACTTGTTGAATTAACTTACACGGATGTGTTCGAAAGATCTGTATCTCGTTTTAAGGTGGAGTTGAAATATTCATGAAAATGCAGATCGAGTTGATTTAGAGTTTTTCTCACTGTTAAATTTGATTTAAAACTTACAAAAGTGCGAAAATATATATTTTTTCTACAATCTACTCAAAATGTTCTCACATATATGTATTGGAGTATTGGAGAAAAAAAACATTGTACTCAATAAAATAATATTGGCGCAAAATTTTAAACAGCCTCTTATTAAGGTAGTAGTATTATACTTCTTATAAATATTTCCTAACTTTAAAGTAGTTTTCTAACTTTAAATATTTTTTAACTAATATCATCCTAAGGCTAGGAGCGCACATTCAATTTTTAGTTGCACAACTGTTTGGATACTTATAGAAAACAGATGACCAATTTGGTTGAATGTCCGCGCAGGTGCATATTATTATATGTTACACAAAATAGCGAACTCATTTTAGGCAATCGTTTTGTTTGTGTCAAAACACAAACTTTTTAGTTTCTTGAACCAAACAGTTAAGAAACCGCCTAGCCTAAGGCAATTTCTTTTAATAAATTGATTCTGAGCAACCTTAAAACAATGGTAGTTCGTGCAAAAAACTAAGAAAACAGACCTATTTTGACGTTTTTAAATGTTAAAGAGTCATATTATGAGAGATTATTTAAAAAAATCTCAAATTGATTTGAACACAAGAAAAGTATATTGAATTATTTTATGCAATATTTCTAAATTAATTAAAAATCAATGACTTCTTCTTTCAGCAAAAACTTTATTAATAATATATGTAGTCAATACTTGAATGAAAGATATTACTAAGTAATACAAAATAATATATTTACATTAATGTTAAAGTGTATGAAAATGTCTTACAATATGAAGTTAGAACGATACTAACAAAATAAAATAGGTACCTATTCTGAGAGTTTAACTTCAATAAAAGTGTAGAGAAAGTATAATGCTGTGTCTGATTAAAATTTTGCAAAATCGTTGTCTTAACCTAGTTCCATACTAAAACAGCCCTAACATCGTATTAATTAAACTAAAATGTGCAATTTTTTCAGTTGTTATATAAATTCAACATAATGCCGCAATTACATGACATTTTTGAACAAATGCCAGTGAACTGATAAAATATATCAGTCGAAACCAATCGCCTTCGCGTAAATTGATTCAATATTTTATGACAAAATTAATGGCAGTAGTGTAAAGCCGGAATTATGGTATGAATTAAAGTTTTGTATTTGAAAAAATATTTGTTCTGTAAATTTCGGAGCGATCACACTTTGGATTAGTAACGGCAAAGTATAACAAAATAAATACCAACGAACATACCCTCAAGTATGCCACATATACTTTTTCGGACACCACCTAAACACCTCCTACATTTCAACATCCGAAACTCTATCTTCACTAAATTATCCATTTCAATTACTAGCTTATTTTTATTCACTAATCGTTTGTTGTTGTTTTCAATGTTAAATTTTGATATGTAGTGTATTCACTAACCAATAAAACACGGCTAATGTAAACACGATGTCGTAAGTTCGCAATATTTCCAATGTAAACATGGTGTTAAATGCAATCGTCGGTAAGGTAGGTTGCTACACAGAACGTGTAACCGTAACGTGTAACCGCAATGTGTAACCGTAACGTGTAACCGTAACGTGTAACCGTAACGTGTAACCGTAACGGGTTACAAGTTTTACCCACGTTTTGGATTCACTCTACCGCCGGGAAAGATGTTTACACATCAAAAACATCGACCTTGGACATAAAAGTCACCCTGTAGAATATTATTGAAACTATAAATAAAACACGGTATTTGAAAGTTATTAAAAAGTAAAGGTTTTTCCAGTAGCGATTTGCGCCATATTGTGTTGAAGCTATATCTGTCAAATTGGCTGTCGTCAGTCTGTCTTGTCAAATCAACATGTACAGTTATAAGGTTCAACTACATGGGCAATCGATTAAATTGTTTTATGAAAGTAGGTCTTCTGTTCGAGCAACGTTCCGCGCACTTTGTTCGTCAAGAAGCTAAATTGTTGAATTTGGGACGATTCTAGTACGAGATCCACCAAATTGCAATGCATCCAGAGAAAGTTAATGTTTGGTGTGGATTTTGGGCTGATGGCATCATCGGTCCAGACTACCACCATCAACGGTGAGCGCTATCGGTCGATGATAACCAATTTCTTTTGGCTCGAACGGGAAGCTATGGATACCGACGACATGTGGTTTCGACAGGACGCACAGTGCGGCGACTAGTGGAAAAAAATGAAAAAAAAAATGTGCCAAAAATGTGTAGCAAGTATGCCAAATTCAAGGTAATAAGTCGAAATGAATGAATCGACAGTTTATTTATGATAAAGTTCAATTTTCTGTTGTCAGAGATCGTCAGAAGATCAGCAAAATAACAAATAATGATTTGTAGTTACCGGCTGAAAGAGCGTTTACTGAAGAAAAGAAAAGAACATACGATATTTTTTTCGCTATGCTCACAATCAGGAGAGAAAATATAGTTATTCTAACTGCATATTTTTTTTTTCATATTGTTTTTTGAGAGTCTAAATCAAAGCTTCTTTGTTCGTGTTAAGTACTGACTTTGATAAGTCATATATTTTGTTTGGTGCCATATGGGAAAAAAGTGTTTTTATTTAAAGAAAGAAAACAATCATATCTTTTAAAAAAAGTAAGTTTTTCTTGCAACAACTTGCACTTTTTCTTGCAACAAGTGTTTGTTTACGAGCATTTTTTACAGAATGTGTTAAAACAGAGAGCTTTTTGATGTTTGTTTTTCCAACTCAACAGCCCCAGTACCTGCTGTTTTGCAGTTTATGGATATAAAATTAAATATGCAATCAAATTTAGAGCCTGAAGATCAGAAAATCTTAGCAAGACACACATCAACAACTTGCTCAGAAATAAATAAACGTTATCACTTCCATCGCTTATACACTCGAAGACTCGTATAGTGATCTTTTTTCCTAATTTTTTATTTTTCGGTTTTTCTTTTTGTTATTATTTTTTTTGAATAATTATTTTTGTCAACAATAAAAGCATCCATTATATTTTGCAAGATCTTTTATGCGATATATTCTGTGGTCGTTTTGCTTTGAAAAAATGTATACTTTCCTACAAACCTTTAAGATATTACAACTTTTGTATATCATATAATCATCATTTTTTAAATGTTTGGCTTCTAACTAATCATTTTACAATTGTGGGCTTGGCAGTGGGTGGATTTTTGTTCAAATAAATTTTTCTTATGAAACACATTAATTTTATACATTTTTTCAATATCATACGAAAAATTAAAAAAAAAAATCAATTTTATAGCAAAAGTGGGCGTGTAAGTGGGCGAACTTTGCGCTATTTTAACTCATAATTTCTTCACTGACCAGAATATTAATAATTTAAATCACTATCGTACTAGAAAATTTCATGTAAGTAATTTACTATCAAAAATGGGCGTGGTAGGAGGCGTGAAAATTTCTCAAATTGAGTAAAATCCCCTATTTATTACATTTAGCAACCAATTTTCGATCGCAGTTATCTTACGAGTACTTTTGAAAAATAGATTTTTTTCCACTACCTGCATACAATCGACGCACTGTGGGACGGTGCTAAGTGCCATAGAGGTTCACGAGATCTTGCGATTTGACCCAGTTAACCTCCTTCTCGTGGGCCTATATATTGCCACCATTATAAATGCCGTTTTTTAAATATAGCCTGATTAATGCGCCAGAGTTATGATATATCGCAAATATTTGATATACATTTACATTCCATTCACAATGGCATACATATGCCTTAAAAAAATAAAATGCACGACTGGGTCGCACGAACTTGCTCCTATGTAATAGACTAGGAATTTTAAAAACGAATGTTATTAGAGAAAACTGTTCATAAAGATAAAATGATTTTTTTAAATTCTTTTAGTAGTAAGAGATAAAAACAGAATGCTATGCAATTATGAATTTATGCAGGAACAAAAATTATAAGTCGTTGTAGTGATTCCCTAAAAAAATAAGCTTTTATGTACGCCAACCTTAAGTTTTTATTATTGTACGAATAAAAGTCTAATTTCCAAAAAAAAATACTAAGCCGTTCTTGAGATATCGAATTTTTCAAAAAAAAAATGACTTTTTTTTTCTAAAAATTGAAAAAATATTTTTGCTTAAGTTTTTAAATGCAATGTTTTTTAAACTTCTTAGGAGCTTCTTTATAAAAAATTTCATTAAAATCCGCTATGTCGATAATGAGAAATTCAAAATTCGAAAAAATCGTTCTATGGTAGGTACAGTCAGTAATATCTAGATTTAAAACATTTTTTAAATTATATATCGTAAAGATTAATCAAAAGAAAAAAAATTTTAGCAAACCGTTTTCGAGAAAAATACGATTTTCGAAAACCATTTTTTAAACTTTGTATGGAAGGTACCGTTAGTTTTAGATAAAACAAAATTTTTTTTCTTAAATCTTGTAGATTATGTTAAAAAACTTTTACTTGTCAAGTTTAAAAAAAAAATTGAGCATGGGGTTTTCGAAATATTGAGTTTCCAAAAAAAAAATTTGATTTTTTTTTTTAAATCCAAAAAATTAAAAATTGAAAATTTGAATATGCAATAATATTCAAACTTTGGTGGAGCTTTGGCATAAAAAAAAATTATTTAAATCGGCTGTACCGTTTTCGAGAAAATCAAAAACAAAAAAATGGACCCAGGGGGGCTAACAAAAATAACAATTTTTTGTAAAATTTTTTTCAACCATTAGCTAGTTTTAACCAAATAAAATTTTTCAAATTTTTTTTTAAAAATTCTGTGGGACAGTTTTTGAGAAAAAAAAAATATTTATAAAATTTCGAAAAAAATCGTATGGCAGGTACCGTTATTTTTGGTCTTAAAAAAAACAGAAAAAACGTCCGGGGGGAAAAAATTAAAACCCATATCTACCAAGTTTGAAGAAAATCGGCCGAGCTGTTTAGGCTGTAGTCGAACCGACAGACAGAATTGCCAGACCCACTTTTTTCGTCTTCACTATCATCGTAATGTCAACTTTGATCAAAATCTCGAGTTCGATTTTTCTTACGAATGCATAACTTGCCTTATAGTACCTATAAGTCGCAAGTAAAAATTAATAATATTGTAAGCAGTCAAACTTTGCTTAATAAAGTAAAAATAAATCTCTTGCTTTAGAAATAAAAATAATTCCCTACACAAAATAAAACAACGTCTTTCCACTTTCACAGGTCTACAACAACTGATCTGATCATCATCATATCTTTATTCTGTCATTATATTCTTCTACCTAACCGGTAGGCTCTTTCTATTAAATACTGCCGTTATAATCTTTCTTTGTATTTGAACATTCATTTGTTTTTCTTTATTCTTTCTGTTGGAAGTGTTGCCACAATATCTTACTCGCAGTTTATTTAATTTAAATTTAAAGATCAAAAACAAGTCTTATTTAAAAAATATACATTAGTAGATAATATTTGCACGAAATTTATATTACATACAAAGAATTCAAAAAATACTTCTGCATGGTCAAAACGCATTTTGGAGTTGAGATTACTCAAATTTCAAATAAAATTTTATACTCAATTTTTGTGTATGTTTTAAATCCATTTGCACTTTCGGTTTTATTAGGTTTCTGGCACGGAATAAGATCACACAGTAATCTAAATACACAAAGAACTCACAAGTTTGCAAAAGTTCAGCACAAAATAAAAGCATGTTATAAATTTATAAATTGTTCCCAAGTCGCTTTGTGCACTCACGGTACGTGCCACATTTTCATCAACTTAAAATCCGAACCTATTACCATGGTACATGTATACCAAAAAATAAAGGTTAAAGTTGCACCAGAAAAGGCACCATCGAAATGTGGACTTACAAATAGGTATCATTTATAGCAACTAGTATGTACTTGTACACGACGACGACTACGACGCACGATGCAAGGCGCTATACCACTGTTACTCCGTGAGATCTCCAGATGAAGCTACCACAACTTTTGAGCTCATTTACATTCGGTCTGGCAAACTATTCTGTTTAAGCTCACTCCCATATTCAGGCACGTAGAACAGCAAAAGCAATGCATGCTCACTGCTTGCTCAACTCATGTAAATTCCGCCACATAGCTAGTTTAATGCGCTTCCTGTTGCTTGAACTTTTAGTCTTTGAATCCCCTCCATAATGGTAATTTTGGCATTGGAAATTCAAATAAAGATGAATTTTCGGATGAGACTTTTCTTTTTTTGTCGACGGGTGCATAAACATGACGTATCTGATGCGAAGCAAAAGAAAACAGGTCTGCTTTAATTTTTTTTGTACATTTGCTCTAAAAAAATCCTGGACTTTCTTCCCGTTTTGGTAAAGAAAAATAATGGATTGACTTCCTTTACTGGCAACGAAAAGGAATTTCCGGCTTTTAAATACGTTTATAATGTACTTATTATTTCAGATTGAATAAGTTGGAAAAAAAGCTCCTTGCGGAAGCGGGGGGTTGGTCTTTATTTGTCCATTAATAACGTGTATTTTCTAAAACTAAGGAGGGAGTAAATCGTTTTTGAAGGATTCACTGGATTTATCTCTGGCTATGGTGAGGACGTTCATTTGATTTATGTGCGGTTTACAAATCAGCAGAAATTGCAGAGAGGAATAGCTTAAAGTCCTTTTATTTAAGTTTTCCTTTCAATCTTGCAGTGCTTAATTAGTTGGACCATGATTATGGTTGGCAGTGTGCTGAATAAAGTAAAGCATAACTATTTTTGAAGTTTTAAATGAAACAGAAATTCATATAGACATAAATGTTTATCAGAAACCGGCTTATAAGAAAAAATCGGTTCTAGAAACTCTATTTTAAGTATTAATTTCAGGATTAAAAAGGCGTATCTTTTAATATGTACATTTCCATCATTAACAACGGCATTCCAATTTCCAAAAGAATGTCAGAAAGGGTTTGGAAAATATGGTTTAATAAGTCATAAGACAAAACGGAGCTGTCCCGTGACAGAAAGCAGCTGAACACAAAAAATTGAAACGAAATAAGATACTCGTACATAAAATAAATTTGGCGAAGCAACAGCTCGAAGAGAACCAGCATCTAGTGACTTACAATTCTCAACTATTCCTGTGTACATGTTGCCAGAAAATGGAAGGGATCTACAATTTTCTGCTGATTCCGAACGGCTAATGAACAGCATTTTTCATGACAAGAGATAATCTTAGAGGATTTGTCAATTCTTCGTAACAAGACCTTCTGCATGACAACCTAACGAACTAACCATTATGCCAAGGGGTACTACGAATTAAGATATAATGATGATAATATTTGTTAAGAGAAAAGACTCGTCAGAATCGAGGGAATTTAAAGTTGGTTATATGTACATGGTTTCGGTATTCTGTAAATTTTTGATGTACTTTTGTGAAAGGCTGAGATTTCACTCGTCGGATTATCGGGATTCTATCCAAAGTGGTAATGACATCAGATGCAGATCTTCCTTTTACTACTGTGGAAATCTTTCTAGGACACAGATTGCTAGCAATTCACTGTCGAATCTGGAAAATCAGAGACCAATCTGGCAGTTCATGGACGAATCCGGTAAATCACAGAAGAATTTGGCAAATCATGGACGAATCCGGTAAAATAAACTGAATGTAATTGATTTGAGACACCTTACCTTGGGTAGTCTTTAAACTACTACAAGAATACTATCTTAGCTGGCCCGTGTTTTGGACATGTACTAAACAGTACTGAAATGAGAAATGCTCTATTTTTTGATACACGATACTCATTTTTGAGTATAATTTTGTTTGTTATTTTCATATTTTATCAGGGCTCTTCACAAAATCATTTGAGTGCGAAAACAAATTTAATATTTTGAAAATATTTTGACATTTTATTAATTTTTTTCATAAATTGCGAATCGGCTAGTGTGTGAAGTTGTGAAAAATCTTATCACTTCACAGTTTCACAGATAGAGAATTGACCCCCAGGGGCTGAATTACCGCTTCACTGACCGAGTGAGTGAGTCCCATCAGTGATCAAATAATTCAGTCACGTATTACTCGAAAACTGATGCGGTAATTTGACACCCCTTTTATCAGCTCAAAACAAAAGCCGAACAGCGGCACAAATCGTTAAATCAATTTGGAGAAACTAAGATCATTACACTTGATATTTCAGATGCATTTGATACAGTTTGACATCATTTGGTATCTATTGATGGTTATCTTTTTCAATAGATTAGAAACTACCTTTCGAACCGCTCAATACAAGTTGTATTCGACGGTCTTAAGTCTGAAATTCAATTCAAATGTTGGAGTGCCACAGGGCTTCGTTTTGTCGCCGACTCTCACAAATTATATATTACCAACTGGAAAGCTCAGATCCAACGACTCTAAGCTAATTGATGATTCAACATCACGTGGACTTCTTCAATCAAACGATATTTTAAATATTAATGAAAAACTATGAATCTAGTGTTTACTACCATTGACGACGAAATTATAATAAATCAATCCACCGAACCTTTAGTGCCTGAAGATAACCATCACCTATCACTGATGTGTTCACTTTTTCAAAATTTCGATAATGAAATGTGTGGTAAGTTTTACTCTTTTAATTTGATAAAGACTAATTTCTTAAAACTTAATTCTTTGCTATCACAAGTTGATTAGTTTTTTTTGAATAATTGTTTAAATGTAAGCTTACTGGTTTTAAATTTTACAGTATTTTGTTCGATTGTTTTCTACAATCAGTTCCTATAGCGATTATTAAAACAAGAGCTTTTGGACCAGTTTGGTACGATAGTGAAATCAAAAGTCTAAGGCTGAAAACACACCGGATAAAGCAAAACGTTTTTTATTCGATAGCAAAAAAAACATTTTTTAATTGAACACACACCAAGCGAAATAGAATAAAACAAAACAAAACGTTTTGTTTTTTTTGTTTTGTTTGGTGTGCGTTGCGCCATAAGAAAGTATGCAATTTTAACGACCCTTGTTCAAAACAGTTTTGTTGCATTCGGTGTGTGCTGCTCGTATACAATAGCATGTATTTCCGACAACCACCACCGAAACACTTCAAAACAAAAACGTGTGTTTTTTTTTTGGTGTGTGTAGTCTCATAAGAAACAGTGTTCTCTTGTTTCACGAAACAAAAAAACACGTTTTGCTTCATCCGGTGTGTTTTCAGCCTAAGAAATCGAAGAAGCAAGTTATGGTCTACTTTTAAATTATATCCAACTGAAAACCAGTTTGGAAAATTATTGTGAATCGAGAGATATTTTAAATAGAATATCTGGTTTAAAGTATCTTAATAACATCCAGAAGCTGCAAAGAGATCTTAAAATGAATCCAAAGTGTTTTTGGAATTTTATTAACAGCAAAAGAAAATTATTGTCCTTATACGTCTGTTAAAATGACATTTCAAGTCATGAACCACGGGTTATAACGCAACTTTTCTCTCACTTCTTTCAAAGTGCCTCCAACTGTGATACTTCAAACTGTGATACCTTTAACTGTGGTTCTTCAATCTGTGATAAATCTAACGAAATGGCTCAAAACTTTGAATATTTGAAATCTTTTACTTACTTGACTGATATGAACTTTAATATTGATGTTGACAACATTGTAAAGTTTATATCTAACCTTGAGGACAGCTGATGTATACCAGGTCCTGATGGTATGCCCTCTATACTATTCTGAAAAACTTCGTACGTCACTTGCAATTGCCTTTGTCTATTCTTTTTAATTTTTCGTTGTCTTCACGTTCATTCCCATCTATTTGGTAGGAAAAAAGACGAAGTGAAAAACTACAGGTCTATTGTCAGATTATCTACGATTCCTAAACTTTTTGAAGCTATTATATGTGAAGCGTAATGTTTTTATGTTAAATCATTTATTGTTCCTCATCAGCATGGTTTCTTAAAAGGTTGCTCTACTGTTACTTTTGTAAATGGAATTGGCTGAAAACTGTATTGATTCATTTAAAAAAAATAAACAAGTAGATTGTGTATTTACAGACAGCCTTTGACAAGCTATCACATCGAGTTATGCTTTTTGAATTAAGAAAATTAGGATTTAGCAAATATTTTGGTGGTTTCATTCTTATTTATTCGATAGATCTTATTCAGGGTTATTTAACGGTTGCAATAAGCTTAAAATCAGTTCAGGACTGCCACAGGGCAGTCATTAAGGCCCTTTCGTTTTTATTTTATTTAAAAATGACTTACCATCTGTGTCAAAATACTCTTAGGGCCTCATTTACGCCGATGATGGGACACATTTCAAAACTTAATACATCATATCTCGTGAAACAGTAATGTCTATTCTTGGTGTCACATTTGATCGGAAACTCGAATTCATCCAACATATGTATAAGCTCAATTTCAAATAAAGTTAATTAAATTCTTGGTTGGATAAAAAAGAGTCGAAATAATTTTCCGACCCTTTCGTGACAAAGCAGCTTTTTATATCTTTTGTTCGACCCATTTTAGAATACACTTGTCAGGTTTGGTCACCTAATTATGAATGCCATAAAAATAGACTAGAACTGGTGGAAAAAAGATTCATTAGGTTTGCGCTCAGAGGTCTTGGGTAGGATAATCTTTATGATCACCCACCTTATAACAACAGAATTAGACTTATTGATATACCCAGTCTCGAGAACAGATGTTCCTATTTTATGTGTTGTTTTCATTGTAATTTTAATCAACGGTAATATAGACTCTTTCCACTTTCTATCTCGTATTAACTTTAATATTAATCAAAGAAATTTGAGGAACATTGGAGAGTATACTTATTTCGAACTATAGTATCAATTATGAAAAATTTTCCTCCTTTAAATAAAATTTTTAAACTGTTTAATTTTTGCAATCATAAATAATGGGTGATTTTTTTGCTTTTTTTTTCTTTTTGGCAACAACGGTTTTGACAGCTAACGCACGTTTCGTGTTTTGTATCACTGTCAAACATCTTCAATTTGGTCTATAATTTAACCATGAATCGTCTTACAAACGAACAACGCTTATAAATTATTGAATTTTACTTTCAAAATGCGTGCTCTGTTAGGAAAGTTCATCGCGCGTTTCTTCCATTTTATGGTCAGTTTAGTGGACCTACTGAAGCCGCTATTTGGTCTATTGTGACTAAATTTCGCACCAAATTTACATTATTGGACGTTGAACCACCAACACGCTTACGAAGAGTGCGAACTGAGGAAAATATCGCAGCTGTATCGGCCAATGTTAGTGATGACCGTGAATTATCGATTTGACGCCGCGCCGTTCGCAGCAAATGGGCTCCTGTTACTAAACTACGTGGAAAATTTTGGGGAAGAATTTAGGTGTGAAGGCTTTCAAAATACAGCTGTGGCAAGAATTGAAGCCGAACGACCTACCACAACGCCGAATTTTTGTTGAATGGGCTCTTGAAAAGTTGGCCGAATATCCACTTTCTTATCGAAAAATTGTGTTCAGCGACGAAGTTCATTTCTGGTTGAATGGATTTGTGAACAAGCAAAACTGCAATATTTGGAGTGAAGAGCAGCCAGAAGCATTGCAAAAGCTACCAATGCATCCAAACAAAAGTCACTGTTTGGTGCGGCGGAATCATTGGGCCATATTTCTTCAAAGATGATGCGAATCGCAACGTTAATGTGAATGGTGAGCGCTACCGTGCGATGATAACAAACTTTTTTTTGCCCAAAATGGAAGAGCTTGACTTGCATGACATGTGGTTTCAACAAGACGGTACCACATGCCGCACCGTAACAATGGACCAATTGACAGGCGAGTTCGGTGAATAGTTTTTTTCATGTTTTGGGGCCGGTCAATAAATTGGCCACCTAGATCGTGCGATTTAACGACTCTAGACTATTTTTGTGGGGCTATGTTAAGGCTCATGTCTATAGCAATAAGCCCGCTTCGATTGACGCACTGAAAGCCGACATTGAAGCATTTATTCGTGAGATACCGGCCGAAATGTTAGAAAGAGTATGCCAAAATTGGAAGCAGATGGACCATTTGAGGCGCAGCGTTGCTTTAAACTCAGAAAGTAATACCAGCGCTGAAATCAAACGGAGAATAACTCTTGCCAATCGCTGATTCTTTGGAGTAAGAAGACAATTGACTAGCAACTAAAGTGTCCCTCTATAAAACCCTCATCATCCCGGTCATTATCTAAGGTACAGAGACATGAAATTTGTCCAAATGAGATGAGAGCGCTTTATTGTGTTTCGAAAGGAAAATTCTTCGTGTGATCTTTGGTCCCGTCTGCATAGACGGGGAGTGGAGGATAAGATAAAATCACGAACTGTACGGGCTGTACAGCGAAATTGACCTAGTCAAACGAATCAAAATCCAACGACTAAGATGGCTAGGTCATGTAGAGCGAATGAACCCGAAATCTTTGGCCCGAAAAGTCTTCGAATCCAACCCCGAGGGACGGAGCAGTAGAGGAAGACCGCAACTCAGGTGGCACACACAAGTGGGAAAGGAACTCAAACAACTTGACGTGCGGAACTGGAGACAACTAGCTATTAGGGACCCCGGGCTGTGCCGCCACCTTAGTAAGAAAGCTTCTAATCCATAAAATTGTTTTGCTGACGGCAGTATTCTCAGTTTTTCGTATTAGATGCGCGTTCTAGTTCTTCGGATGTGGATCGATACCATTGACAAATTTTGAACGAAAAACTACTTAGAATTTAATGCTTCAAAAACTCAAAAACCTCCTGTCGCTTAAGAAATATTGGTGTGGATTATTCCCTGTAAATTTTGGTCTGAGACCCTGCATTTTTTATTTTCTTAAATGTTTAAGATAGACGTAGACACTATAAAGTCTTAATTATAAAATTCATTACACTTGCTCAAAAATTAAGCCAAAAATAACCAAAAATGTGCTCCGAAATGAGAATCTGCGGTAATTTTCTTCGAAACCGAATATTCTATTCTTGAAAGCTGACATTTTGTTATTTATTTTATTTAAATAACTAACGAATTCCTCAAATTAGAACTAACCTACATAGCTGAAACGCCTCCGTTGGCGAGACATATAAATCGATATCGATAGTTCCAAATTCCATAGTAAAATTCAAATTCAAAAACAAGTTTTAATTGCGTGTTCGATACATCAACTAAAACACACTCACATTCACAAATGTTAAAGCAAGAAGTAAAAATTCAATTCGTCATTTTCAATACGTCATGTCATGTCATATGTTTAAATGTGTTCCTTTTCTAACTGAACTACACGTATTTGCCAAAAAGTGCACCAAAGTTGTAAACACGAATAAAATAAAAAAAAAAATAAGTATCAAACTAACCGAGCATTAAAATAACATTCAGCGCTATCAATCATGCCAAAGTTGTCCTGGAAAAAAAAAATAAAAATAAATTGTATCCCACATCAAACCCAGTAATCCTCTTTATCGTAAATGAATATAAAAAAGCAACTTTCTCTTGCAGCAAATATTTACTCTCTCTCTCTCACCCCTAAGCTAAGGCCGATACTAGTATTTGCGGCAGAATATATTATAGAAAACTAACTACTACTGATAAAAAATAAAACTAGGTACCTTAAAGCACTGCGCTCTGAAAAGTTGCACCCTAAGGACATTTTGGTTCACTTTAACATTTTGTCGTCCCCCGTTTGCCAGTCTGTATTTTCTATTCCTTTCCTTTCGATTTTTTTTTCACAGCTGTCCGTTGCACCATTTATCGTTTATCCTTTAAATATTTTATGATCCACCATCACGGTTTAATGCCACCATTTGCTCCCAGTGCCCGCATCTGTTGTGTTGCACTGATCCTTTGGTAGCCTTTGGCAGTAAAATTGCTGGTTGAGCTGATGGTACTTTACCCGACAATAAGTCCTTTGGGTGCTTTTACTTCGATTATATACTATTTTTCTATTCTATATGGTTTAGTTGTTTGTTGCTGGATTTTATTTTGGACCTGACTTTTCTCTTAACGATTATTCTATCATGTTGGTAAAAATATCATTGAAATTAAGTTGGGAACGAAGTTCAACCGATGAGGATACCCTAGTCCCTGCTGGAGGCTCTACTACAAGACAACGATTTAACAAGTCGTTTAGTGTGTTTTATTTTTTCACTATGCCTTCTACTGTATCCTGCGATTGCAAAAGGACAAAAAGTTCTCAGATTTAAGTCAGCTTCATGTAATTGGCCAAACGCCACAGCCTCAAGTCTGGACACAACTTTCTTTCTCCGTATTGTATTATATTTATTTTTTACTTATCTGGTGTATTTTTTTCTCCTATACATCGACTGCAAGGAGCAACTTTTTCAAGGCTCCAGTTTATAGAGTGCTGGGAAAATAATTGAAATTTCTCTTAGCACCATTGTGGTGGCGAAGGCAGTGGTATAAGTGACGTGCAAGAGTGGAAATAGAAGTGCAGTGCAAGTCCAACTCTGAAGCAAGGATACAAAAAGGCACATTGTTGTTTTTCTTACTCGACTATTGTTCCAACCCAAGTTATACGGTTAATAGGTAAACTATATTTTTGTGGATTTATTTATTTGTTTTTATTGTGATGTTATTCCTGGCAAAATCCAAAAATCTAAAATCATAACTTTGTCGAAATTGAATCGAAAGAAAGCCAACAGAGAGCACAAAACTTGGATAGAAAATTCTTCAAAGTTTAAGTGAGTTTTTCTTGTTTTTTAGTTTTTTTTTTTGTTTCGAAACTTCAGAGGGGAAGGGATGTTTTTATCAATAAAAAGAAAACACACCTAACTACTTTTTCGTGTTAAGTGTTTTTTTTGTTTATACCAAGTCCAATCCAAGTATTGGCATTTCTGGTTTGTTCCTCTATTATTTTTAGGAGAAGTTTTCATACTGTACACGTTAGCTCTTATAAGGGAAGATTATTGAAGTTTGATTTTGTACTCAGGGAAGTTATTTCTCGAAACAGTTTTAAAAAAAGTTCATTTATATTTCAGTAGGAAATATAAGGCTTTGGTTTTATTTGTCGCTAAATTCGCAACTTTTTAACAATACGACCAACCGTTCTGATTGAAAGAATTTTTGTAATGACTCCGATTCCTATTCATTAATCCCAAATGATTACGCTCCTAGCAACGATGATTATTGGATAATAATACGTCACCACCTCCGTCGAGTTATAATAAAGAATAACCTAGATATCACTCTCGTTGAGTTAGTCCCTTTGACGAAGTTCCATCTTCGGTCTTAATAGTAAAATTGTACTTCACCAAATTAGATTCACACGCACCATGGACACATGACGCCACAGGAAAATTAACAACAACATTATTTTTCGTTCACCACTTATACAGTTCACATTCAGTCTTTTCTGAAAAAGCATCATGAGGACCTACTTGGATGAACGAAAAGTACCCCCCCAACTATGCCAACCAGAGGAAATTGCGGAAATCATCGTCAACTCCAAACCAAAAATGTCGACAGGTCCGGATGGAGTCTCCAACTACATCATCAAAAGGCTTCCACATGCAGTGCTGATATTACTCACAATCATCATAAATAACTGCGTCAACAACTGCTACTTCCCTAATAAGTGGAAAACGGCAAAAATCGTGGCAATCCCGAAGAAAGGCGCTAGAAACCTGGTTTCCAACTACAGGCATATATCCCTCCTCAACAATGTGAGCAAAATACTGGAAGAAGTCATCCTAAGGAGGCTCAAGAAGTACTGCAACGAACACAACATCATCCCAGACATGCAGTTTGGCTTTCGGGAAGGGCATTCAACACTGCATCCATTAATAAAGTTCCAGTCTGACGTCTCCTCAGCACTCAACAGCCATCGTGCCACCGTAGGATGCTTTCTGGATGTCGAGAAAGCATTCGACAGCGTATGGATAGAAGCCCTTATCCATAAGCTCCGAGTACTTGGATTACCTTCGCGACTAATAAAGATTTTATTTTCTTTTCTCTCTTTTATGAAATTCTTCGTTCAGCTAGACAGCTGCAAGTCTTCTATCAAATCCATCAAAGCCGGAGTCGCCCAAGGATCAAAGCTGGGTCCCTTCCTATATAACCTGATGACGTCTGATCAACCCGTGCCAACTGACTGCGAGAACCTGCTATTCGCTGACGACACGCTAACCTACTTCTCGTCGATAGCGCCAAAAATTGCAGCTCGGAGAGTGGAAGCCCATGTCTCCAAAAACTCTACGAGTACTACAAAAAGTGGGGTATCCGAATAAACACTGCCAAATCGGAGCTTGTGTGTTTCAGGAGACCCACCACCAATGGTAACCGATGTCGTTCAGCAGCTACTTGCAGAAACTTGACTGTGAAGCTCCCCGATGGTTCAACGATAGCAGCCAAAAGAAATGCTAAATACCTCGGAGTAAACTTCAACGAGCTGTTCAATTTCAACCCGCACTCCAGGCAGGTTTTAAGGAAGGCCAACTTCGCGTTTCACCGTTTGCACCCGTTGCTAGCCAGAAGAACCGGACTAAGCCAGCCAGTGAAGCTATTGATATACAAACAGCTCATCAGACCCGTCATCAGCTACAATTTTCTTGCATGGTACACCATTTCGAAGACAGCAATGCTGAAGCTCCAAATCTTCGAAAGGAAAATACTAAGGATAAGCACCGGACTTATCTTCGATCGACAGCGAAGGAAGCACTTCAGCAATGAAAGAATCTATGAAGAAGCAAAAATCAAGCCACTGGACCAGTTTCTTGTGCAATTAGCGAAGAAGCTTATAGCTAGCACCACCAACCACCCAAACCCGCTTATGAGAAGGATGACCACCTAGGAACGACATCCAGAGCCTAGATACCTCACTGCTCTGGATATGATAGAAAGGATCCCAGCCGACAACGAACCAGCAGTTCGTTTCTACGCTGACGCCGAGTCAGCATATCACCGTGGCTGAAAACATCAAAAAACAACCCCCAACAACCCAACAACTGGACAACCGGGACTGAACAACCCGAGTCAAAAACCAAGACAATTTTTCATAATGCTAATTTTGAACCATGTACATTACAAATATTATAATTTTTAGAGTTTAAGTCATTTTATAAGTTAGGCCCCCTATGTGCCAACAAATTTCTACCCTATATATATTATCCTCAAGTTTCACAATTGTATATATTAAGTTCAATAAAAAACCTTGAACCTTGAACCTTGAACGAAAAGTACCCCTTCGATCATACACAAAGTCAGGCGACATAGTAAATTGGTTTTATTGATCAGTTAAAATCCAGTCGGAAACAAGTGTGGGTGATTTGGTCATTTTAGCTTTCCTTGCTTTCTCGGAGCTTCCCCCTACCAGTGGTAAAGGGTTTCATGCGAAAGACAAATTAGTAGCTGTGATTGTTCAGCTATTTCTTATTAAGACTTCAACCCAGCAGTAGTAAGAAGTCTAAGTTCGAAGTTAAACGTACTAATTGGCATCAGGGACTTTGGTACCTGCTGATCTACCAGACCGTTTTAGCAATGTATCTTAGTGCCACCAGGGGCGTTGTACCTGCTGATGCACCAGAGCGTTTTAGCTTGTTGTTTTAGTGCCAATAGAGGCATTGGTTTTGAATGTCTGAATATCATAATGGAAGGAAAATATTGACTAAGGTGATGTATTTCCCATTCGTGTAGTGCGTCTAAAGAAAGAATCTCTGAATTAAACAGTACATCCAAAGTTGGGTTCAATGGTAAACTGATGGGCATTCCCTGAATTCCGAGTATTACGCTAAAATTGTCTAAGGGAAGGAGTTAAACTGGGTTTTTACGAGAACACTCTTTATAAAAATAACGGTAAAATAATGAAAGCTCAGAAACATTACAGCGTTGCTGGAGAGGTGTATCTAAATGTTTCTGTTATGCTTCTAGAAGGTTTTTCAATAAAAGCGGGTAGATATTGGAATGGAATAAGAGAATATAATTGAATAGGTCTTTATTTTTTCAGAATCAAAAAAGGAAAACATTTTTTTAATTAGAATTAAACAAGCTGTGGTCAAGGTATTAACAAAATTATTTTTAATTTAAAAGGCCCATGTATGGAATCGTTCAAATACCTATTCTCTGCTTTTTACGGTCGCACGAATCTGAGAAGTCTAATTTTTATTATCGCTTCCGCATAGATCTGAAAGAATTTGACCGATGTCCTGTGTTATATTCACATTAAGGGCATCAGTTGATAGTTGCTTATTTCAAACATGGCGTTCGCTTTGTGTGTCCTATAGCGACATCCTGCTGGAACTACATTTCATCTTGGATCATAAGGTTCAATTTGGGCCATAGGAAATTGGTAATCATCGTCATGAAGCGCTCGCTATTGACGGTGTCCTTCTAACTAACGTTGTTTTCGAAAAAGTACGAATCCATGAAGCAGCCGGGCCAAAATTTACACCAAACGTTAACTTTTTGTCACCTCGAGAACCTCGTGTATGTTGGTGTCGTGCCACATACGGCAAGCCGTCATCGTTAAAGATGACTTTTCGGCCCGAATTGGCGTCCTGCGAACAAACGAAATTTTCTATGGTCATGAACTTTGAGCTCTTTGGTCAGTTGAATCTTATACGGATTTAAGTCCAAGTCGTAACGAAAAATTTGCCAAGTTGAAGTCTGCGAAAGGTCGAATTCTTGTGCACGGTCAGGAAAAGAATGACTTGGGTTCTGCTGCACTGTTTCACAGACAATGTTCTCGGCCGATCTTACGTCCCCTTGACGTTGGAATGAAAACAGACCAGGTAGTCTCAAATTTGGTTACCAAACATTAATTGAAGAGACGACTGTTGTTAAGGGCTACCCCATTACATCTACCTTAAATGGGCACAAAGCGCACAATGTTTGCACTAAAGAACACTCATTTGTATAATAAAGTTTTATCATTTGTACGCGCTGTTCAATCATGTAACTTGTCATGGTGTTTTGGCATCAGAAACTGAATAATAAACAACCGTTTTTACCAAACGAAAAACGACATGGCTGCCAAAGGCCACGAAAGTGTACTTGTGCCAATTGAAAATCCTTTCATCACCTATAAGATCTTTTTCAGATTCCATTAAGGAGACTCAAATGGTTTATAGGTGCACCAGCCCAAATATGGGGACAGCGCTCGAGCATTGGACGAATAAGCCTTATACATTTACAGACGTATCAGAAGGGCTGAAACATTTCTTGCAAAATCGAAGGAAACCTAAACACTTCACTTAGCAGCGTTTTTGGCGACGCGACGGACGTCGAATATGTGGTAATTCCGTTTCGATTAGGCTGGACAAATGCCGTTTTCCATCCACTCGGAAAGAGACAAGTACAGTAGGACAGATAAAAAGAACACTATTAGAACATCGAGATCTTTAAGAACTTTTTTAAACTGTACGAGTGCGAGAGAAGATTTGTCCCATAAGATCGTTTACGCTCCAAAGTACACTGAAAATAAAATCTAGGTATATATGATAAAAATGTAGGTTGATCTGATAAAAATTTTGTCAAAATACGTCCAACAAAAAGTTTTATCAAATTGATAAAAATTGAGGTATTGTTGAGGTAACAAAAAATATTTTGTTGTATCCACAAACTTATTTTCTTATGCTAACAGATTAATTTGTTGAAATAACAAAAATATTTTGTGAATATGACAAAATTTCGTAGAATTTAAAAAAATAATTTGTCATATTAACAATTCTTTTGTTGTATTAACAAAATTTGTTGTCAATGTTAAAAATTTGTTTTTTTTTATTATTATCGGATTAACAATTTTTTATGTTAAATTAACAAAATTTTTTTGTTAAATTAACAAAATTGTTTTGTTAAATTAACAAAATTGTTTTGTTAAATTAACAAAATTGTTTTGTTTAATTAACAAAACGTTTTTGTTAAACTAACAAAACTTTTTTGTTATATTTTATTAAATTCACAAAATATTTTGTCAATTTTACAAATTTCTTTTGTTGAATCCACAAAATTAATTTTGTCAAAATTTTTTTTTTGAGATTTAGGTCCACAAAAATTGCCGTTTCGTCCCTACGATCTCACATCTGTGAGGGCGTATAGATAATACGCAATTTAAGTTAAGTTCAGTTAATCTTTCATCGATTTTTTGAGAATTTGTTGGTTTCCTTACAAAGTAGTTTTATCTATGTGATAATATTATTTTATCAATATTACAAAATAACTCAACCCCAGAATAAAATATTTGTCATTTTAACAAAAATGTTTTCATTTTTTGTTAAATTGACAAAGAAAATTTACAAAAACCTTGTGATATTGACAAACATTTACAAAACGGATTTTTTGTAGATACAACAAACATTTTGTTAACATCACAAAAAGGTTTGTCGATGTGACAAAAATCTCTGTTTTATTTTGTTATATTTTAATATTATTTGTAGTGCATATTTTGTTAAACTGACAAAATATCATGCTGAATTATAAAAATTTTGTGAAATCAATAAAATCATTTTTTCGTATTGACAAAAATTTAATCAAAACGATAAAATTGTTTTGTTGAAGGTCAACAAAACGTTTTTATAAATATTACATAGGAATTTATTTATTTTGTATTCCATATCATGAACCATTCACCCAACTAAAGCTCTCATACTCATATTTTGGTTTTACATCCATCCACAAAATTTGCTGTAGGCTCCCGGTCTTTTATGTTCATTAGTAAAAATTCTACCATTGGAAAGGATTTCTTAAAGGTAAATGGGTAACATTAAAAGAAGAAAATAGGGATTATAGTAGGTATAGCATAACATAGCTCTCAATTTCTTCTAAGACAAGTTAATCCTTTTTTCAATCCAACTTTTCCAAAAACCATCTGTGTTTTTCCTCATTTTCATTCTGTCATTTCAACAACAATATCAATTTCAAAGTTTGAAGAGGAGCATCAGTACGTTTAAATATCGTCACAAGATATTTGTTGAAAAATTAATTTGTTTCGCAATATTATAACTCTGGACTGAAAAATCTCACGGAAGAGTTTAATTTAGTTCAAAGAAAGACAATTTTTACGATACGACCATTATCCTAGTTGTATTTAAAACAAAACGTGTGAGTACCGGGACTCGCGGTTAAGATGTGTATACATATACATCAACGTTAGTCAGAGTTGGGGTCGTTTAATATCGATAGTCTATCGATAGTATTTGACTATCGAATGTATCGTAGTTTAAAACAAAATATCGATAGCAATTTTCTTAGCAAATTGTTTCTGTCAATTCGTGCAAACAAATAATAAACAGACCTTTTTTGACGTTTGTAAATGTCAAAGAGTCATATGAAATTAGCACGATACTAAAAAAATAAAATAGGTATTCGATGATTTTTACTTTAATAAAAGAGTAGAGAAAGTAAGATGCCTTATTCGATTAAAATGGCAAAATCGTTGTTTCATACTAAAACAACTTTAACATCGTAATAATTCGACTAAAGTCTTGCGTCTAAATCTTTATGTTTTTGACTCGATGTCATTCATTTCTTGTTTCTGTTTTTTTTTTTGTTGGTTTGGATTGAAATTCAAAGAATTGCCTTGCATTGGTTCGGTTTGTTCGCTCATGAATTTGGTATGTGGTAACATTTTAAATATAATAAAGGTTCGGTTTTTGGTTACTTAAAGCTCTTGTATTTTCATAAAATGCCCTTAAAAAAGTAATCCGTTTTGTGGGTCTTTTTCAAAACAATCGATGGAGAGGATGCTTCCAAGGATTTTGTTAAATGCACCGTATGCAAAAAAGAATATAAGCACTCAGGTAATACCAGCAACCTGAGTGACCATTTAAAGCGGAAGCATCCCGAAGATGTCGAAAATTTAAATATTCCATTAACAGTAAAACAAAAAAGAAATAACAATTAATTTCAATGAAAATCATGAATTAATGGCAACTTTATTTTCTCTATTAATATTTAACTTTGGATATATTTATTCAAAATAAGTCACTATTTTTAAACTTATCATTGACTTTTTAATTTTTAATTTAAACACAGTGTTCACATTGGAATTGGACTTAATCCTCGCACTTAGTTTTATGTTTCTGTAGTAGAGTTTCAAAGTAAAGGAACAAACCCATCTATTTCATAATTTAAATATTATAAAAAAACGAACGCATCATTCGACTGCGCTACGTAACGTAAAGTTTGTTAGGCTTATGTTCAAACAGGAATATTGTTTGAGCCAACATTACATTTTTACAGTTATATTCAATCTGAGATGTTATCTGATACGAAATAGACTGTTTTAACACGAAACCGATTTTGAATGTGTGTTTCTCTTTTGGCTTCCATTCGATTGCATGGGTGCTTTTAAACACTGCGATTTTTACTATAAGCCTTGTATATAAAACTTAAAGTAGTCTCATGAAGACGAACGATTGGGGCGACATATTCAGCATAGCGATATTAGGGGCTTGTTAGATTTGTCGTTGCTAAATTTAATAATAAAATATTTTCTTTCTTACTACTTGTTTTGTATCTTATCCTACTCTCCTCTGTAAAATCATGCGCTAATTTCAGCTCCACCACCAGAATGGCGTTGGTAACACAAAATCACACTCCTTGATAATACTACAGGTTATAATATACAAAGCTATAAGTTAGCTTTGATCAAGCAAGAAGGAGATATCTCTTCGCACTCCTTACTCTACTCAGTTTTAGCGAATTTCACTGAGCGAACGCCAAATAGAAAATGAAACATACTCGAGAAATAAAGGAAACCCAAAAGAAGAAAGAACGATATTTCCGCATTTTTCTCAAGCTCAGCAATTGCGTTTAAGCCTGCCACCACATACATCTCTCGATGTCCGTCAAGTTAGCACTACCACTTCAAAATTTAAACAATGTAATAATTGGATTAATTGTCGTGAATTTGTCGTAAATTTGTCTTGAAACAAAAAATTTGTCGCGCTTGTTTTTTTAAAAAATAACCCCTAGTAATGCTAACTTGACAGTCAAGTTAGCACCACCACCCCTCAAAATAGGGTAAAATAACTCGAAAAAGAAAAACGTTAGTGTTAATAATTGTCGTGAATTTGTCGTAAATATGTTGTAAAATCAAAAATTTTCTAGCGCTATTTTTTTTTTCTCCAAAAAAATGCCATGAAAATGCAAAAGTCCTTAAAAAAGCATTTTTTCATAAAACCTAGCACTACCATACCAAAACTATCTCTTAAAACTATTTTTTTACTCTGCAATTTGTTTAAACGTCTTTAAATAAGTTCCGTCATAAAATAATTTATCGCGCCCTTCTTGCCCAAAAAATTCCCTAAATATGACAAAAGTCCTTAGAATAGCATTTTTTTCATAAAACCTAGCACTTGAAAGGGACCTCTTTAAAAAAAAATTTTGCTTAAACAACAATCTACTTTGTTCAATAATAAATTTTTTTTTTGATCAAGTATTCAAAAATGTATTTCACTGAAATTCAAACAAAATAAACTTTAGGATGTCGTGTTTGAAATTTAAAAAAAATATTGAATTAATGAATACTTAAATTTAAATATGTGTGTGTGACTTTGATTCACTATATAAGGAGTCAAATCGTTTAGATTTCATTCAGTATTTTCTTAAATTTTCGGAAGTAAAGAAAGTTTTAATTTTTTGTTGTAGCATATAAAAAAAAAAAAAAAAATAAATAGTTTTTCTCTTTGTTCAATTCCTTGGTGATTTGGAGTTTTCGAGAATTTTTTTTTTTCTTTCTTTGTGCGTGCTACAATTATAAATTCATTGAAAAACCGAATAAGATACTCGTATAAGATTAATATAAAACTTTCAAGAACATTTATCTCGGAACAATTATATTTCTCAAGACTTTCCCCTGGCTTTTATTTAAATAAATAATTCAAACAGTGGAAGCATTTCCAACAATGGAGTTCCTGGTTTTAAAAAAAGGAAAATTATTTCGTTTACATAAAGCTTAACAAACATATTGATGGCTTATAAGCAATAAACTACATATATGTACCTATTCGGATTAAGAAGACCAATGGAAATTTCAAGAATTATTGAAGTAAAACTTCTTTTCCGGCGTTGGGGGTAAAAAATTTTCTATGGAGCTGTCAGTGACATGTCAAAAGCGTCACGCTATAACGACATGCTTCCTACAATTATTTTGTTTATATTAATTATAGGAATAAATATGTGGTTGTGATATTGTATTTATGCTAATCCGAAATTTCGAAATGCATTTTATTTTGTACACAAACCTTGAACCCATGCGACATCTAGTTGTAAGTAATGAGTACATTTGAGTAAAGTGGTTGTTAGGAGATAAGGTATGTCAACGTTCTGTAGTTTATGTAGTTATAATCTTAATTACAATTAATTCTGACGTTGGTTTTCACAGAGGCTTTGTTTGAGAGAAAAGAAGTTTTACTTCTAGAGCGCGTACGTCAGTACACACATTCTTTTTTTTTTTCAACATCTAACTTTCTCGAAGACGATTCATCAATCAACATTTTTTTTTATATCTAAATTGTTGTTGTTTTATTTCAATTGTTCTTTCACGTATGCTGAGTAAAGTTTCTTACTTTTAAACCAAAAAGCTAAGTATACTCAAATTATTCAGTTTTCTTTCTTTTTTAATTTCCATTACCTTGTTTAGTGTATTTTGATTTCTTGTTTCGTTTTAATATATTGTTGCGAACAGAGCTTTATACTCCTACAGCGCCATCTGTTGGGAATTACATATCTGCTTTGTGAGGGAACAAAACAAAAAGCTCTTTTCCATCGCATCTAAATTTCCCCTAATTCCAAAGTACTAGAACATTCTACCCCCATAAGAATTTCCCCTTCTGGACAAGAACCTTCTAGAACAACTGGTTTGAGTATAAAAGGGAGTGTTCACGGTGAGCGGAACACAGTTTATTTTCGATTATGAAAGTGTGCAAAGCTGAACTATTGGATTGTGGAAAGTGTAATTAAAAAGTGGATTTAAGTTGGAATAAAAGTATTAGAGTTGATTATAAATTGAGATTTATTGTTTTGATTCGAAAAGTGTAAATAAAGAAGAAATTCTAAAAGGAGTAATAAGTTTTATTTAACGAACCTTAGCAAAAATATTACATTGGTGTCAGAAAAGTGGAATAAAACTTATTGTGCAGTAAAAAAATAAATAATAAAAAAAAAAAAAAAAAAAAATGAGCAAGTTATTGAAAGAGCTCAACTGTAATGAGCTGAAAAGTGAATTAGGCAAGCGAGAACTTTCTAGAGCAGGATCGAAAAATGAGCTTGTTCTGCGTTTGGCCGAATATTTGAAACAACAAAATAAAGACCCGGACATTTTCGTCTTTGAAGCTGACGCTGAGGAAGCAGACGTAAGTAAAAATGTAGATGTTTCAAATATGTTTAGTCTTCTGCTTGAGCGTCTCGAAGAGCAACGAAATGAACAAAAGAAAGAACAAGAAAATGTACAAAAGAATGTTCTCGAACGTCTCGAAGAGCAACGAAATGAACAAAAGAAAGAACAGGAAAATGTACAAAAGAATGTTCTCGAACGTCTCGAAGAGCAGCGAAATGAACAAAAGAAAGAACAGGAGAATGCACAAAAGAATGTTCTCGAATGCCTGGAGAAACAGCATAGCGAACAAAAAGACCTTCTCGAAGAACAGAGAAACATGCTAGAAGGCAAGCTTGTTAACATCGAAAAGAATGTATCTGCACTTGATGAACGTGTTTCATTGTTGGAGAATCAAGCCGAACGTGTTTCATTATTAGAGAATCAAGTCGACAACAAAATGGAGACGCTTTCAAAAGAGCTAGAACGCATTCGAAATATAAAGATTCGGGAAAGTTCTGGAGAAACCTTGAGGAAAAAGGAGATGCAACCTCCAACCTTTGATGGACAAACTTCTTGGTCTATATACAAGAAGCAATTCGAGGCAGCCTCCACAACAAATGGCTGGGATGAGGCTGACAAGTATATAGCCTTAACTCTTGCTCTTAGAGGAGCAGCTGCTGAGTTGTTGCAAACCATACCAGCAGATAAGAGCGGCGACTTCAATTCCTTGGTTTTGGCTATAGACAAACGCTTTGGTAACAGCCACATGAAAGAAGTCTTCAAAGTGCAACTCAATTCCAGAGTTCAGAAGAGGGGCGAAACTCTACAACAACTGCAAGCGGACATTGAAAGGCTTGTTCATCTTGCTTACCCAGATGTTGGAGAGGAAATTTGTAACCAGTTCGCAGTTGAGGCATTTGTTCGCGCCATTTCTGATATACATCTTCAAAGGGCCGTGCGAACTGCTGGAAAACGAACTCTTTCGGAAACATTAGCGTTTGCCTTGACAATGGAAGCAGCTGAGCAAGCTTCTCACGGAGTACATCGACTAAGAGAAGCCATCGTCGAAGAATGCTCATGCCAAAGAACTGATGTCCAAAGGAACCAACGAAACGGACTTGCAAAGTGCTGGAATTGCAACAAGACCGGACATTTACAGCGTCAATGTCGATTACCACCAAGAAGAGCTTGTCAACATTGTGGACACGGAGTTTCAAACCCAGAACAAGGTAACAATAACATCAGTGTTACTTCCCGAACAGTTTCCCAACAGGGAAACGAGTAAGAACCAACTTCGAGGGGCAGAAGCTGGTTTCTGGTATCGATGGCCCCAGAAACACCATCCAAGTCTCCCAAACTAAACGAGACAACAAAAGTCTGACTGTCGAGGCAACTTTAAATGGCAACAAACGTGTGGTCACCATCGACACCGGTGCCACCGCCTCCATTGTGCGTCAAGACCTAGTGCACCTGAATTGGCTACACAACACCAATACCTACCGTCTGAGAACTGCCACAGGAGAAGCAAGTAGGGTTTATGGTGAAGTCCGACTTAGAATTCGAATTGCAGATCTAGAATTCTCACACAAATTCTTGGTGGCAGATATATGTGACGAATGCATCATAGGCATGGACTTCATGAAAGAACATCGAGTAGTTTTGGATATCGGCAACCAGGTACTCAAATACCAGAATACAGAGATTCCAATGATCTATGGGCACGAAGGAATAACAACTCTAAGGACTGTCATCAAAGAAGATGTGGTTATTCCTACTTCTTCTGAGGTATTTCTTTGGACAAAATTAGATGGTGAGTGTGGACGCCATCGATACCTAATGGTGGAACCAGCCCCAGACTGTTCTTCCCAAAAGGTCATCATTGGGAAGACACTTGTGGCTCCGAACAACAATATGGTCCCCGTACGGATACTCAACACCAAACCGTACGATGTAAAGTTAACGAAAGGAGAAATTATCGGTAAGTGCGAATCTGTCGCAGCCATAACACAAATCGACGCAGAAACACCGAGAAAAACATTAGACCCTGAAGAGCTCAATACCATCAAGGCAAAGATACTCAATTCATCTAACCTAGACCACCATCAGGTTAAAACGGCAGAAAGCCTTCTGAATGAGTATGCCGACATTTTCGCTTCACCAAACGGCAAATATGGAAGGACACAAATGGTGCAGCATCGAATAAATACAGGAGATGCAAGGCCCATTCGTCAGCCCGCAAGACGTCTACCACTGGCCAAACAAGATGAAGTTGACGAAATGATTACCACCATGAAGAAGGATGGTTTGATTGAGAACTCCAAGAGTCCTTGGGCGTCACCAGTGGTCCTAGTCAAAAAGAAGGACGGAAGTACACGGTTTTGTGTTGACTACCGAAGGTTGAATGACGTAACCAAGAAAGACAGCTACCCCCTGCCAAGAATTAGTGACACCTTAGATGCGATGGAAGGAGCACATTGGTTTTCAACGCTGGACTTGAAAAGTGGATATTGGCAAGTTGAAATTCACCCTGAAGATCGAGAAAAGACAGCGTTCTCCACAGGTAATGGGCTCTGGCAGTTCAAGGTAATGCCGTTTGGTCTTTGCAACGCTCCGGCAACATTTGAGCGTTTGATGGAGTGCGTCCTTCAAGGTCTGACTTGGAAAACTTGTCTTGTCTACTTGGATGATGTTATCGTTTATGGAAAGACATACGACCAACACTGTAAGAACCTAAAGGGTGTGTTCCAGAGACTTCGAGAGGCTAACCTTAAACTGAACCCAGAAAAATGTGCACTGTTTCAGACTGAAGTAAAGTATTTGGGACATATCATCTCGTCCCAAGGAGTCAAGACCGATCCTGAAAAAGTTGACACCGTCAAAAATTGGCCAACACCACAGGACAAACATCAACTACGAAGTTTTCTTGGTCTTGCTACTTATTATAGACGTTTTGTTAAGGACTTTGCCAGAATTGCGAAGAGTTTGCATCAGCTTACGGAAAAGAACAAGCAGTTTAGATGGTCAGGTGAGTGTGAAAAAGCCTTCCAAGAACTGAAATACCGTCTATGCAATGCTCCGGTGCTGATCTATCCGACTCCAGGCAAGCCTTTTATCATTGATGCTGATGCAAGCAACGTAGGAGTCGGCGCTGTTCTGTCACAAGTGCACAATGGCGAAGAGAAGGTTGTCGCCTATTTCAGCAAAGTACTGTCAAAGACCGAAAGAAACTACTGTGTGACCAGAAGAGAACTCTTGGCACTCATCTTGGCAACGAAACACTTCCATAAATACATCTATGGACAGAAGTTTCTTCTACGAACCGATCATGGTGCTCTTAACTGGTTGTTGAACTTCAAGAACCCAGAAGGACAAGTCGCAAGGTGGATAGAAAGACTGCAGACTTACGATTATGAAATCCAACACCGAAGGGGAAAGCTGCACTCAAATGCCGACGCGCTATCCCGAAGGCCTTGTAAAATAGACTGCAAGCATTGTAGGCGACAAGAAGAAAAGGAATCCATCAACATTTTGCGAATAAGGGCTGACCCCATTTGTGGATGGAGCAATGAGGAAATAAGATCTGCTCAACAAGAAGACCCCGACATTGAACCTCTTCTCGCATGGAAAGAACATGAAGAAAAACCCGCATGGAATGACATTTCCGATAGGAGTCCAGTTTTAAAGGCCTATTGGGCACAATGGGACTCACTTCATGTGCGAGAAGGTGTTCTTCGGCGTAAATGGGAGTCCGCTGATGGTAAATCCTATGTGATGCAGCTTGTGTTACCTCAATCAAAAATTAAAGAGGTTCTTCGAGAAATGCATGATGGACCTTCAGGAGGCCATTTGGGAGTCAACAAGACGTTAGAAAAGGTGAGACAACGATTCTACTGGTTGCATGCAAGAGACGACGTTGAAAAGTGGTGCCGAAATTGTGACGCTTGTGCTGCAACCAAAGGCCCTGGTAGAAAACTGCAAGGAAAAATGATGCAATATAATGTTGGCTCACCGTTTGAAAGGATTGCTGTTGATGTAGCTGGCCCATTTCCGGAAACGAATGATGGAAACAAATACATTCTGGTGGTAATGGATTACTTCAGCAAATGGCCTGAGGCATACGCTATCCCGAACCAAGAAGCCAAGACCGTGGCCGACCAGATTGTGTCTAACTGGGTAAGCAGGTTCGGTGTGCCTATGGAGCTCCATTCTGACCAAGGAAGGAACTTTGAGTCGAACATATTCCAAGAGGTGTGCGCGTTCCTTGGCATTAAGAAAACGAGAACCACACCACTTCACCCGCAATCTGATGGAATGGTCGAGAGATTCAACAGGACGTTAAAAGAGCACCTCACTAAGGTCGTAGGCGACAACCAAAGAAACTGGGATAGGCACATACCACTATTTTTGATGGCCTATCGAAGTGCAGTACATAGCTCAACAGGACAAACACCATCTGAAATCCTGTTCGGAAAAAGCATACGCCTGCCTAGTGAGATAAGGTTTGGACACCCACCACAAGAGTCTCAGGAAACAGGGGATTACGTGAGTGACCTAAAAGAGAGGCTAATCGGCATCCACGAAAGGACCAGGACTAGAATGAGCACTTACAGCGATCGAATGAAGACAAGGTACGACACAAGAGCAAACACGACAGGATTCCAAGTAGGAGATCGTGTATGGCTGTATAATCCACATCGTCAAAAGGGATTGTCGCCGAAGCTTCAACAAAACTGGGAAGGCCCTTATACTGTCGTCACGAAAATCAATGATGTCGTTTACCGAATTCAAAGAGGGTTAAGAGGAAAGCTAAAAGTTGTGCATAGCGATCGACTGCACCGATACAGTGCCGAAGCTGGTGATGGAGTTGTTCGGGACGAACAATCTTAAGAAGGGGGCAATGTTGCGAACAGAGCTTTATACTCCTACAGCGCCATCTGTTGGGAATTACATATCTGCTTTGTGAGGGAACAAAACAAAAAGCTCTTTTCCATCGCATCTAAATTTCCCCTAATTCCAAAGTACTAGAACATTCTACCCCCATAAGAATTTCCCCTTCTGGACAAGAACCTTCTAGAACAACTGGTTTGAGTATAAAAGGGAGTGTTCACGGTGAGCGGAACACAGTTTATTTTCGATTATGAAAGTGTGCAAAGCTGAACTATTGGATTGTGGAAAGTGTAATTAAAAAGTGGATTTAAGTTGGAATAAAAGTATTAGAGTTGATTATAAATTGAGATTTATTGTTTTGATTCGAAAAGTGTAAATAAAGAAGAAATTCTAAAAGGAGTAATAAGTTTTATTTAACGAACCTTAGCAAAAATATTACAATATAAATAAATTTCTTTCTTTTGTGTGTGTAAAACTAGGTTCAGCAGTTTCGAGACCAGGAGGTTGTGCACATCCTTTTTATGGTTTGAAGTTTTTGAATTATGAGAAAAATATAAACAAATTTTTTTTGGTAAGTCATTATTTTCTTACTTTGCTGTTAAAACGAAACAAAAACAATTCATTTTAACTTAAAAATATCCTTCTGGAATATTTACCACATCAATAAATAGAAAAGAAGACCTCGTAATTTAAGTACATTAAATTTTTTTTTCCACATTAAATAATTTTGAACATTTGTTACTTTGATTTTTTTTTTATTTAACTTAACTTTTCTTAACTTTTCTTGAATTTCATTCTATATATAAAAATATTTTTTACTAACTTTCCACAACTATTTTCATTAAATTTTTTTTTATTTAACATAACCAAATTAATTTTTTTTTTAATTGATTAAATGTTTCATAACATACATCAGCATTTTTTTATATGTAGTTAATTTTAAAATTAAAACAAAAAAAATAAAAATAAATTTGTCATTCATTATAGTTTAAAATGAAACATACAGATCTCTTTTATTTTTATCACCCCTGAATAAAAGAATTTAGGATGATTTTGGGTTAAATTTGTTTTCAGTGTGTTGTGTAAGTGAATGTTTAGAGTGAGGTTTTGGTGATGATATAGGTAGATTGTATTTCAGTTAGGGGCTACTGCAAGAATATCGAGTGTAGCAGTAGCATAGGCAGTCTTTATCAGTTCTTTGGTTTTGTTAAAGACTGTGGGAGGGCTAATCACTCATGAAAACCGCAACTCCATCTTCAGGTTTTCCAAATTCTTTTCATTTTTTTTAATTTTTTGATTTTCAAATCCTATTTTCGTTAACTTTTCGTATAATTTTTTTTGTGTTTAATATACATATTTTTTTTTTATATATAAAGGCATGTAGAGTAACGCTGCTTGGTAAGTCGGTGCAAGAACCCACCCCTCCGTCGAGCTAGACCTATATTATGCAAGCATGCCTGCCCGCACTAGACAAGCTAAGCAACCTACCTCTTTCGACCAAATTTACTTTCTACAGGATTCCTGTACCTTTTAGGAAGTTTTTTGGAAATCTTTAAAATCTATTTTCGAATTGGTAGGAAAATTCTTTATTTATATATTTTCATTACTTGGTGGTGATTATATGTAAATATGGGAATTTCGTTACACACTACCATACCATATCTCTTAAAATAAATTAAACAAATTAAATTTTGACGTATCGAGAATATTTCATTGCAGATATCAACTGATTGCCCTGAACAACATTTTACGGATTTTTAAATGTCAGCTCTGAAAATGCATTTTTCGGGAGAATAAGATAAAACGTAATTGTCCGTAACTAAAGTTAAGTTGGGTTGTTTAAAACATTGAATCAGCCCGCAATAAAATTTTACACCTGAGTCTTTTTATTTTAAGCTAGCTGAAAAGTATACTTAAATCGAGATTTCAGTACTCAAAGTTTCCAATTTAAGCACGATGTAGTAAGTATACGCAATGTAAACAGGGTCTTAATTGCAATCTTCCGTAAGGTAAGTTGCTTCACGGAACGTGTAACCGTAGCGAGCTACACGGAACGTGTACTATATACTTTTTTCAATTCGAAGATTGACTTTGTATCAATTTATAATTAACAAACGTAAGATATTTCCAAAATTATTTGAGCGGTTCAATGAGCAGGGACATATTTTGTATTTCAATTTTATTTTACCTAAAGTAATCGATGACCGCTTTCAATTTATTGATGACCAAGAAATACCATTAAAATAAGTTTTCGATATCCAATCCCTTCATATACAGATACACATCATGCATATACGTTCATTCGACCAATACATACTACAAAAAAAAAAAAACTAAGTGCATCATCCATCAATGGGAGTGGTTTCCTTGCTTTAAGTATCCACAACTTCCAAACAACCGATTAAGCTGTTCTCCCCTGATATTTGTTCGAAAAAAAAATACCATATCTGAAATCGATATTTCAACAGATTTAAATTCGGTACTTTTTTCTGTAAAAACTTTTTGCTTTTTATTGTAAAACAAAATACAGTAGATGACGGTTATTCCGTCACATTTTTCTGAATACCAATTCTCAATTTTTGTAAATTTGGATATTTTATAAGAAAAATGTTTATAACACAAAAGAAAAACATCGAAACATTTGTAAAGTGTAAACAAACCACTAGGAAGTGATATGACATTCTAAAAACTGAAAGCAAATGTCATTTAAGTCAGAGTGATGTAGAAATTCAGATTAGTGTTCTGTTAGGTAATGACTTCATTGTGTATTATTAAAAGTCTCGACATAATGGGCCGTACCAACAATAAAATTAAGAGACGACTTTAATATTTGAGCCGTCTCTTAATTTGATTGTTGGTAAGGCCCAATGAAAACTAAATCTTATAAAACGCGTGTTTTGGTGTTACTTAGGTATAATCCTCACTCTTGTTCTCACTTTATTTTATTTCATAATTGATGATCATGATAAATTTAATGACATGCAATGATGAAATCAGTATATTTCTCTCGCCCCATCTGAACTTTCAACATTTCAATAACTTAATTCAATCTGATTGCTGACAGGACTTGTATTCCCTCCTAGTTTTGTTTTTGTTTACGAGTTAAAATTAACTTTCCTGGTTATTCAATTATTTGAAAAACATAAAATGAGGATGACATCGAAAAGAGACTTCCCAAAAATATAAAATTGAAGAATGTAGGTACGCTGTCAAGTTCTTGCAACACCAAAAATTATGGCAAAAAATACTAGAATGTCCCTAAGGCAGTAAACATTTTTGGTGATTTGTAAAAACCGTATGGAATACTACTTCGTCTTTGGTTCTCATGCCAGTTTTCAATGACATTCCTTATGTCAGCTCAGAAGAAAAAGCGAATTTAATTGCAGCACAGTTTGCTGTCAAATCGACACTGTTTGTCATGATTCCTCCTGTAATAGAGAGCGTAAATGAATCTATGGGACAAATCTTCTTTCGCACTCGTACAGTTGCAAGAGTATTGAAAGATCCGCTGGCCAAGATGGTATCGCCAAAATTGTTCTGAAGAGGAGTTCTTCATCGCTGGTAAAACCATTGCGTAAGCTTTTCCATCTGACCTACTCTACTGATCTCTTTCAAATGGATGAAAAATAGCTTCTGTCCAACCTGTGACAGAAAAGCGATCCTTTTTCTTGGTCTAACTATCGTCCAATAGCACATATGTTTATCCCTTCTTTCTAAGGTCATGGAAACGCAGATAAATTATGAGCTCAAGAAATATCTCAATACGGCAGTATTTTAGCAAAAGGCCCACTGATGATCTGATAGTACATAATCTCACCGAAGAGTGGAACCAATCTCTAAATCGTTTTGGAGAAAGTAAGATTATTGCACTTAATATTTCAAAGGTAATTTATTGAGTTTGGCCTCAAGCTCCCTTATCGAAAATGAGTGCATTTGGTATTGATGAATATCTTCTTCGATGGATTAGAAACTACCTTTCAAACCGCCCAATAGAAGTTGTATTGGATGATTTTAAATCTTAAGTCCATAAAATAAATGCTGGTATACCACAAGGCTCCGTTTCTTTCCGAATCTCTTTCTTATATTCATCAATTATCTTTTGTCTGAAACTTTTAATCCATTAAATTGTTTTGCTGACGACAGTACCCTCAGCTTCTCATATTTTTTTCTAGATACATGACCTTGTTCTTTGGATGTGGACTTAGAAAGACAGCGTTTGATAAGCTTTACTGAGATTTGAAGACCAAAAAGTGAGTTCTCCTCAAGTTTTGGACGCATAAGCGCATTTTAAATTTTAGCCTGATCAAAGGGGTGACAAAATTCCTTCACCGATAAAAAAATCCCAAGCATTTAGCCGCGAGTTTGGCGGTGTCGAGAGTATGGTTACTCCAACTAAGATCGTCATTGACACACGCACCAATTATTGACAGATCTCGATTTCTTCGATGCAAGTTCCATTCAAGGACTATGGCACAGGGATACATTGTGAGAAAGAGTATCGGAAAAACAAATAAATGGATTACAACCTTAAAACAGGAGATTATTTAAAAAAATGAGGAAGAGTGTCGGACAACAAACGGAGCCCTGGGGAACACCAGTATTTATTTTGTGAATAAAAGACTTGATTATCAGATATAAGAGCTTGATGCCCAACTCTATCAAATGCCCTAGAAATATCAAGAGCAATACTCTTACTTTCCCCAAAAAAATGCAATGATCTGTTTCACTCTTCGATTATGTATAAATGGCATCAGATCAGCAGTGATTACTGTGAAAGCCGTACTGTCGGGTATACAGAATATTTCGATATCTGAGATATTTCTTAGATGATTGATCAGTGAAGGGACGTAAGTGCAGTTGGTCGGTAGAAGCAGAGGGAGGAAGGGTCGCCTTTTTTAAGAACAGGCTGAATAAATGCTGTATCTTCTAGATAAGATTCCAGGACAGTAGGCGCGATGGAAGAGCTTACCAAATGGTTTTGGCATTTCATGATTTCATGATTATTAAAAACATTTTTCTGTGTTTAATTTCAAATTAAAGTTCTCCGCCTTTGTGTAGTTATATTTGAAATACCATGTTATCTTATTTAAGAGACAATATTGTAAGATTTCTGAAAAGAATAAAAATTGAGAATAAATTGGAGTTATGAACTCTTCAACAAAAGGTTAGTTTTCTTGCTTTTTTGGTCGGATACTGGTTTCAATGAACTACCTCATCTATAGACGAAAAAAGAATCAAAAATGAATTTGTTGTTCAGCCAACGCAGCAGTTGAAAATAATTTTTTAGATTTATGTGATAAGAATATTAGAATGAGCTCGACTAAGAGATGTAAAATGTATATTAGTGTTAACACTGTTGAATTTATTAAGCTAGAGTTACATCTTCTCAAATTACATCTCCTCACCCTAATCAACCACACAACGCAGATGATTACGATAAACCACTTGAGACCGAAACAACGACGACGCTCAAATTTGGACATCAGTTAAAGTAAACATTCCCACATTCCTGAGAGATAATATCAACATTGGATAATCTTCGACGAAATAAACAACCACCACTTCACATGGGACAACAAAAGATTTAACGATCTTCGATGCGACGAAGATCACCATCTGAAACTCGAGCCGAGCAACCACAACACACTTTCATTCTTGCAACCAGCGTGTACAGTCAACTTTCTTGCACTACTTTTCTCTAATTGTTTTTTCTAAATAAAGATATTTATATTTTTTAAAAAGTCTTTTGTTAGAACACAAAACTTATTTGGCGCAGTCGGTAGGATACTCAATGAGATCTATAAACGCATATTATAGTGACATATGAGATCCAGTGATACGAACGCAATTCGCGAGTGTACACATTTCAAATAAAAATTAAACGAACATTAATTTTAAATAAAATTTGAAAAAAAAAAAAAAAAAATCATCTGTGAAAAATATAGCATCTCACATTTTTATATAAATGTATGTTGCGCAATCTCGTAGAGAGAATATTTAATAGATGAACTGTGAAGAAAAACAATTAAACAGAGACAGGTTATACAGAAATTTAAATAGACAACACGACAGTGATACCGAAAGTGAAAGTGACCTAGACGAACAAAAAATAACAATAATGATGGAAGCAGCCCCCGTATTGAACGATGCCCAGAAGGAGGAACAACGCTACCTTCTTCGTGAAATGGAGAAAATAAATCCGTTCAAAGGATTAAAAGACGACAATCTGGCACTGTTCATATCTACAGTGGAATATTTCTTAAACCAGATCTTGCTGCAGGACAATATTACAAAAGCTACACTAATAATCCATTCAAAAATTCAAGGAGAAGCGGTAAGAGCAACCAACAGTCTACCACATCTATCGTCGTGGAAGGACATTAAGGTAAACTTAATAAGATTATTTTCAATAAAAGAAACATATATTAAATTATCACAAGAAGTCGGTTGTATTGTAGAACATAACACTTTTGAATTATATAAAAAATTAGACCTTTTATTGCAAAAATTGCAAACCAAAACGCAATTAGAACCGAATTTAATTTACACTCAAGCAAATAATGAGGTTCTGGTTTTTGAAGCGTTTAAACATAATTTAAATCCTTCACAAAAAGCTATAGTTATCGCCTATAATTGTAAAAATATGGTTGAAGCTTACGAAATTTTAGAAGCTAATGATATGATTCGCGTAAGAAATCAAAGTGAACCAAACAAGGGCTTTAGTATGAAATACCATCAGAGTAATTCTCCTAGACAAAATCAAGGACATCAAAATTATAACCATTTTAAATCTAATCAAAATAATAATAATTTTAGACAACAGAATAGAATAACATCTGAGCAGGTTAGACACAACAACAACAGAATATTTGGGAATTTAAACCCTAATCAAGGTCATAGGTATGGTTTTAATCAAAATTATCAAAGGCAAAATTACAATAATAATAATTGGCAGGGACAAAATAGTAATCAGCCAAGTTCAAGCCAAGTTAGGAGATTTAATAATAATCGAGAACAACCGATGGAAGTTAATCGCCTTAGTGAACAACAGCCAGTTGAGGAAGAGGTAAATTTTATAGCAGTAGGGCCTCGACACTTCCCATCGTAACACTTACTGTTCAAAAAGAAAATATAAAAGTCCTAGTAGACACAGGATCTACTATGACCCTCCTCGATACAAAAAAACTTAAATCCTGTACAAGAATGAGATTAGAAAAAGAAATAAGAGTAAATACCGTAAATTCACATATTTTTATAACAGAACAAATAAAAACAAAAATACCTGAAGAATTTTTGGAAGACGCCACAATGGATTGGAATTTAATGAATTTTGAAAACAAAAATTTTGATGCGATCATAGGATCGAATTTTTTAAATGCTATAGGAGGCATAGTTAATATGAAAGACAAATATTTGGAAATAAACCGGAATAGAATTCCTTTTGTTTCTCCCCCAGTCAAAGAAAAGGAACATATCAATGAACATGATCAATGCCCTTTTCAATATGACGAAATTCATGTGTTAGAAGATAACTCAACGGAAATGAGCAAACTTTTACATGAAGGTTTGAATGAAGAAGAAAGGAAAATACTGAGAGAATTTTTAAATAAAAATAGGGATTTATTCTACAAGGATGGAGAATTATTAAGTTCCACAACTCAAACGGTTCATTCCATAAGGACAAAGTCAGATAATCCTATTTTCACGAAAATTTATCGTTACCCAAAAGTCCATGAACAAGAGATAGCCAAACAAATTAAAGAAATGCTCAGTAACGGAATTATACAAAAAAGTAGAAGTCCTTATAATTCACCTGTTTGGATAGTTCCGAAAAAAATAGACAACTCGGGAATTATGAAATGGCGTATGGTAATTGATTACCGTAAGTTAAATGAGGAAACTATCGAATATAAGTATCCACTACCAAACATTGACGATGTCTTAGATAAATTAGGGAGATCACAATATTTTACGACACTAGATCTGGCAAAAGGATTTCACCAGATTCGAGTCAATGAAAAAGATATAGAAAAAACCGCATTTAGTGTTCCACAAGGACATTTCGAATTTCTTAGAATGCCTTTTGGTTTAAAAAATGCCCCCTCTAGTTTTCAATGTATGATAAATGAGATACTCGGAGATCTCATTAATAAAATCTGTGTCGTATACATGGATGACATATTGATTTTCTCAACTTCCCTGATAGAGCACATAACAAACTTGAATAAAATATTCCAAAAGCTAAGAGAATTCAACTTAAAAATTCAAATAGACAAATGCGATTTTCTTGTGAAAGAAACAAAGTTTCTTGGACATACAATTACTGACAAAGGAGTTTTACCCAATCAGGATAAAATTCTAGCCATACAAAAGATTAACGTTCCGACAACCGTTAAAGAAATAAAATCATTTCTTGGTCTCACGGGTTACTATAGGAAATTTATAAAAGATTATGCTAAGGTTGCACAACCCATGACTAAATACTTAAAGAAAGGAACCAAAATCGATACTAAAAATATCGAGTACATAAAATCATTTGAAACATTAAAAAAATTGATTGTTTCACCTCCAGTCCTGGCTTATCCAGATTTCAATAAAACTTTCGAGCTAACAACGGATGCATCTAATTATGCAATAGGAGCAGTCCTAGCTCAAGATAAACACCCTGTTACATTCATAAGTAGAACTCTAAACGACCACGAGAGAAACTACTCTACTACAGAGAAAGAACTATTAGCAATAGTTTGGTCAATCAAATATTTAAGACCGTATCTCTATGGGAGAAAATTCCAGTTAAAATCCGATCACCAACCTTTAAAATGGTTGAAAACCAAGAGTATAGGTAAAGACATATCGGGAAGGTTACAACGATGGATTCTATCACTAGGTGAATATAACTTCGATATAGAGTACTTAAAAGGATGTCAAAATACAGTAGCAGATTATCTCAGTAGGGAAATAAAAGATACTGATGAAATAAATCACTTAGATGATTCGAGCTTAGAAGAAACTCTTCACTCAAAAGATGAAGAACAATTAGATCATTTTCCTATTATAGAAAAACCAGTTAACAAGTTTAAACAACAGATAGTGGTGGTTAACAACGAATATATTGGAGGAAAGATAAGAACGAAGACTTTAGTAGGTAATAGAAAGCTAATTGAATTGTCTCCTACAATAATCGATTCTGAAACATTTGAAGAACAAATTAAGGAAGTTTTAGAAATTAAACAAACAGGAATATATTGTGATGACTATCACCTCTTCAATCAATTACAACAGAAATTAATCAAATTATTTGATAAGACTATTGTAAAATTTTATAAATGCAGCTACCTGGCACAGGAATTAGAAGATGAAAATAAAGTTATAGAAAAAATAAAATCTTATCACGAGTTAGAAACGGCTCATGCAGGTATCGAAGAGAATTATTTGGGAATACAACCATATATTTATTATCCTAATTTGAGAAAATTAGTAGTCGACTTTGTTAATAGTTGTAACATCTGCAAACAAAACAAATACGATAGGCATCCGATCAAGCCAAAATTCAAATTGACCGAGACTCCAACAGATATCAATCAAATAATTCACATCGATATATTTTACATAAAAAGTTTGAAATTTCTTTCTACTATTGACAAATTCAGTAAAAAATTAACAATGACATATATAAAAGATAGTAATGGTGAAACAATTAGAGAAACAATAATGCAATTTATTTCTCAACATAACAAGCCATTGAAAATTGTAATGGATAATGAATTTAATCAATTGAGTATAAAAAAAATGTTACAGG
Organism: Philhelius festivus; assembly: GCA_963931855.1. Classification (NCBI taxonomy): domain Eukaryota; kingdom Metazoa; phylum Arthropoda; class Insecta; order Diptera; family Syrphidae; genus Philhelius; species Philhelius festivus. The sequence goes on from OZ007555.1 coordinate 190,367,897, forward strand.
ACCTGAATATAGAAATACATTTTACAACCCCAAACTCACATACAGGAAATAGTCCGATTGAACGTGTACATAGCACCATCTTAGAAAAGTATAGATGTTTATCTAATGGCAAAGAACTAGGAATAATTGATAGAATTGATACAATATACAAAGCAGTTTTCTACTATAATAACTCCATACAAGTATTAAGTAAAGAGAAACCTTTTAATATCCAATCAGGTCACGTAGACAAAGAAAGATTATATAATACGTATCAAACTAATAAAGAAAAAAGAATAGAGAAAACCAATAAGACTCGAGAAGACTACATAGAAACTCGTAGCAAAGCTTTTATAGTAAATCATCACAGAAAATACGATAAAACTACTCCGCGATTCTTTTATAAACAAACTGATCACACACATCCAGTTAATATACAACGTAATAGGAAGACAAAAATCAAAAACAAAAATGACATTATTCTTAAAAATAAACCTGGAAGACCTAAGCGTACTAAGTCAAATACAAAAATAGCATCAAAGAAAGAGTTAGTTGCACAAAAGATTCCGTTGGGAATAGATCCACTTCCAATCGCAAGTTGTTCGCATAGATAAAAGTTATAATGAAAACTTTAATTAAAATTTTGTTGATAAAACTAGTACTTAGTGATATTACAATTGAAAATATATATAATCAAGAAGGTTACACTAAAATAAAATTAAACAAAGTAAAATTAGTTAGTGATTATAAGCATGTAGTCCACAAAATCAATATTACCCAAATCGAAGAAGTTTTGAATAACATTGACAGTGACATTTATAAACTAAAAAGTATTAAATTTCCCGATGAATTATATCGAGAAATCCGCATTATCAAAGCTGAAATCAGTAGCTTACTACTACATAGAAATAGGAGAAGCTTAATTAACCTTGGTGGTAGTATGCTCAAGTTTTTGTTTGGTACACTGGATGAAAATGACCGAAAAAATATTGAAGAACAATTAAATATAAACAAATATAACAACCATGAACTAATTATAACAGTTAACAAACAAATTGACATTAATAATAAATTAAAGAAGCAAATAGATACTATACAATCAGAATTTAACAATATGTACAAAAGTAAAGATTTTCTCAACCTCAAAGTAGGAAGTGCATCAATTACTCAGAGAATTATAACTTTAGAAGTTCTCGAAAAAATTAATAAAATTAAAAATATTATTGAAAAAATTCAAAACAATGTGTTATCAAGTAAATTAAACATAATGGTAAATTCAATGCTCAATATTCACGAAATAATCACATATAATGTAACGTTTGATAAATTAAAGAACATAAAAGTAACTACAGGGTTACATGATCAAGAAATTATATTCATAATAAGTATACCAGAAGAAATGATAGAAGTTAATAAATATTTCGTAACTAGCTTACCTAATAATAATAAAGAAGAATTAAAAATGAATGATCAATATATTATTGAAAACAAAAATGTAGAATACATATCGAAAGAAGAAGATTTAAATAAATTGGAAAAATACGTAAACTGTATAACAACAAGAAATTGTACTAAATTAATCAATAAAAGAGAAAATATTGTATTAGAATTAACAAGAGGAAAATTGTTAGTAAAAAATAGCTGTATAGAGATAAGTACCAATTGTAATGAAAAGAAAAAAATTAAAATCATGAATAATGTTTTAATTCAGTTTGAAAAATGCAAGATAACTATAGATAATAAGACTTTTGAAAATTTCAATGAAATAAAAGAACAATCTTTATATTTAGAGAATCCAAAATTGTATGAAAGCATGTCTAATCTCTTAATTGAAAAAGAAATTAAACTAGAAGATATAAATAATATTGATGTAATACACGAAAAAATATCAAAATTAAATACACACAAAGAAACTTCATATTCCATGCATATTGTAACTCTTTTGATATTATGCACTGTAATTATATTCCTATGTAGAAATAGAATAAATTGTTTCAGGAGAAACAACAATCTTAAGGAAGGGGGAGTTACATCTTCTCAAATTACATCTCCTCACCCTAATCAACCACACAACGCAGATGATTACGATAAACCACTTGAGACCGAAACAACGACGACGCTCAAATTTGGACATCAGTTAAAGTAAACATTCCCACATTCCTGAGAGATAATATCAACATTGGATAATCTTCGACGAAATAAACAACCACCACTTCACATGGGACAACAAAAGATTTAACGATCTTCGATGCGACGAAGATCACCATCTGAAACTCGAGCCGAGCAACCACAACACACTTTCATTCTTGCAACCAGCGTGTACAGTCAACTTTCTTGCACTACTTTTCTCTAATTGTTTTTTCTAAATAAAGATATTTATATTTTTTAAAAAGTCTTTTGTTAGAACACAAAACTTATTTCTAGCTCTATTATCTACGAGTTATAATGTCAGTTAAGATGTGATTCAAATTGTATACAGTTCTTATTGAAATGAAGTTGAATCCAAACATTACCAGAAGCTTACAAAAGAATTAAAACTTGTAGGATTATGGTATTTCTTATAACCGTCGTATACTGTAGCAATAAAAAAAAAAACAGCATTACTTACCGGCTCATCATTTATGAACCACTGTAGATGTGACGCAGGATGTGATTTCCCAGATGTGCAATTTAGATTGAGCGTATCACCAATCTGATATTGAAATTGTTGACCTTTGATATGTGGACCATCACGTGGAAGATCTAGAATAGAAAAATGAACAAAATACAATTGAGAAAAGAGTTAAATGTTGGTACTTTCAACTTTTTAAAAATTAAAACTATGCGTTTCGATTTGAGCTTGAACTTGCAATTAAATTCAAACAAACTCTCAGGTCAGTGTTTAAGTTTGGTTGGTTCTTTAAAAAGTATATATTTTTGCAAAAACACGCAGCACAATAAATCAATATCCAGTATCAAAAGAGGTAAAATGATGGCTCTACATGGAGAGCGTTATTAAAATTTCGAGGAAAAATAACAGAACTCAGAAATTCGAATAGTTATGAACAATCATGACGAAAGCTTTGTGACCGTGAAGAGCGTATAATTTCACTCGAAATTATTTGCGCTGCTTCAGATAAGAGTGTCAAAAACAACATTTGGTAGAGCCGTTTTCGAAATAAAAAAGATTTTGCATACCAGCTGTAAGGGGTACCTTTAACTTTGGAGCTAAGAAAAAACTTTAAATTTCTTCTCTAGGGAATCACAAAAGAACCAGTGGTTAAGGCTGTAGGGATGGGTACAGACATACTCGTACAGATAAACTGAAACATGTTTTTTATGTATTAAATTTTCCATAAAATTTGTATAAGAAAATTTTGTTATGCGTATTGATAATATTCAATGATATAAATTTTTTGAACTTTTTTTCTAATATTTAATTAAACGGGTACACCGTTTTCAAGATATTGAATTTTCAAAAAATAAAATTTATTATTTTTTAAAAAATCCAAAAACTATTTTTTCGAAAATTTGTATAAACTATATTTTTTTCAAATTAAATTTTTTGGTGACCCTTGCACAAAACTGTGGCAACACTTTAAAAAGAAGGAATAAAGAAAAACAATGAATATCCAAACACAAAGAAAATATAGATAACGACTGTATTGAATAGAAAGAGACTATCGGTTAGGTAGGAGAATATAATGACAAAATAAAGATACTCGTATGACCAGTTGTTGTGGATCTGTGAAAGTGGAAAGACGTTGTTTTATTTGAGTAGCGAAGTATTTTTATTTCTAAAGCAAAGGTTGATTGCTTACAGTATTACTATATTTTACTAAACAAAAGTTAACTGCTTAGTGCTTACATTACATAACATTATTTTTCTTGGAAATTTGTCTAACTGAAAAATTTTATGTATATTGTATTACGTTAAAATGTTGTGAAATGTATCTGTTAAATCGTAACTTAAGGTCAGTCTTGATTGTGAGCTGACAAAAATAAAGTCAAAGTCAGAAAAATAGAAATTGGTTTTACTCGTATTTAGCATTGATTCGAAAGTAAATCGTAACTCACTCACGATTTTTGTAGTGAAGGAACTCACTAAGTTCGGTTTTCTTCCTGAATTTATATATCTCGCGAGTATCTGGAATAATAATAAATAGTGCAACAACCTAACACAATTTAAATATTCCTTCAGACCAAATAATATCCATTATAGAATAGGTTAGTTGGATGTAAATATTTGAAGAAAATCCATTCTAATAATACTTTTGAAGTTCTAGTAAATATCGTATTCCCAAAAACTAATTTAAAAAAATATCGAAACGACATTGAATATATACCTTGGAAATATACAAACATAGATACTCATAACGAATTGCCAACACACAAGTCTGTCAGTTTACACTTTGAATATAAGCCCCATTGCACAAAAATCCTTTTCACCACACAAGCTTTTATTATTATTAATTTCCAATATACAATATATGTGTACACACAAGATATCATTATTGTTTGAATACCTATACAAATATTAAATTGAATGAAACTTATGCTTAATTGAATTTTCTTGAAATACTCTGAAAATAGAAATTTGCTAAATTTGATTTTTGAGTTATTTCTTCGAAAACCATAAATATGAATTCATAGGTATGTTCTGTCATGTGAACATATGCAAATTTTCAAATAAATATCATCCAAATGTGCATGCATTTGTTTTTCAGGAAGTCCTTTTTGTTTTCGTGACTTTGTCGAATCGAATATTTTGTACATGTCGATGCGTTTCTATCATTGAATGAAATAGATGATGAGTTGTCTTCAAACAACAAATTTTTTCAAACATTTAAAACTTACGAGCTCATTTTAAATTGTTCCTTACGGAATTAGGTTTTAAAATTTTTTTTTTTAATTGTGATGTAAGTGACATGTTTGTATCGATCACACTTTTCCAAGGAATGAGATGCGATGGGCGAAAAAAAGAAGTTAAAAAACGGTGAAATGTACTACCGAAAAACTAGACTTTAAGTTCCGAGAAAATCCACAAAGCTGAATTCTGTTATGTCTTAAGCCTTTCTCAAAAAGTACCTTAAATTTGAACCACATCCAAGGTATATTTGGACGGTGAAAAGCAGTGAAATTCGGTTTTTGAAAATTACACCCCCATTCATCCATCACAAATTTGGGGGGCTTTTTCAGAAATGCTTAACATTTCTACCGTTCAGCTTTTTCAATTATTTTTCACAAATTCGTCTTTTTTCTGTCTAAGTTGACTGCCCTAATAACGTTTAGGAGAGATTCTTTGCAGTCTTACATAGTTGACCGTCAAGCATTGGTAAAAACAGGAAGTTTTAATTACATTTTTTTCTTATACAACGATAAATTGAAGCTTTGTAGGATTAGGTTGTAGTTTATTTTGTTCACTAAGCAATGAGGAACTGTATAGTTTCGAACATACCAATAGAAAAGGTAAGATCTATTTATACATCGTTAGTACACATTATTGCCTGCTTTAAGTGTAGATCATTAATACATATGGAAAACAAAAGAGGACCAATAACACATTAATACATGTACAATAACACATGTATTATATTTGGAGCTGTTTTCAATAAGCGACTGAAATGAAACAAAAACATAAGATGCGTAGTAAAAAAAATTTATGGATCAAGGGGTATAAGAGCCTCCCTTGCCACACGATCATCTCTCAGAACACACATTAATAAAATAGTTTTTACTTGCGATATAGGTACTATAGGGCAAGTTCTGCATTTGGAAAAAAAATCGAACTCGAGATTTTGATCAAAGTTGACATTACGATGATAGCGAAGACGAATAAAGTGGGTCTGACAATTCCGTCTGTATGTCCTTATGTCCGTATGTTTGTATGTCTGTATGTCTGTACCTCTCACTGTAGCCTAAGCCACTGGACCTATTTCTATCAATCTCGGTAGTTAAGGGTCTTCGGTGATTCCCTAGAGGACAAATTGAAATTTTTTTTAGCTCCAAAACTAACGTTACCCCCCATACACCCGTAATGCAAAAGCTTATTTATCTCAAAAACGGCTCTAACGATTTTGATAAAAAAATTAAGTGTGATTTTATGGACATGGAATACATTTTGGTGAAAAAAATTTTTGGGGCAAAATGTTATTAACGGTACCTGTCATAGAACCGGTTTTTTGATTTTCGACTTTCCCATTAACAGCTATAAGGATTTTAACCAAAAATGTTCACCATTAGTCCCCTTAAGTTTCAAATAATATTGTATATAAAATTATTCGAAAAAATATTTGTTGGTTTTTTTTGAAAAAACAATATGTTCAAAACCTATGAACTAATATTTTTTGAAATTATTTCCTAAAATCAGCATTATTAAATACTTACAATTCACATTCCACATTTTTTTCTTGAAAAATTTTAAAGAAATTTCTTATATAAAAAATTTATTTAATAATAAACCGATTTTTTAAAGTTTACTTTTCTAGAAATCAGACGGCAATTTTATGCATTTGAACATTATTATCTCTTAAGATCCATGATTTATATATATAAAATGTATCTTAAATTCCAAAGTACTTTTACATAAGAGCAAGTTCGTGTGATCCAGTCGTGCATTTTATTTAAAGAAGCAATTGCTTATGTTTAAGCTAATTTTCATCGTAGTCTGCAATCTTGTTTGTCAGTTTTTGAAGATCTCTTAGTGGATTAGGAGGAGGTGTCGATGAACATTGGTTTTGAATGTTTGCAAAATGAAATGGCGAGGATAAACCGTGCCAGGTAAGTTATTCCATAATCGTGTTGTGTGACTAAAAAACGAATCTCTATATTTGATGGTACGATCAAAGTTAGGCCCGAGGGTGAACTGATGAGCATTCCTAGTGAAACGGGCGATAAACGGCCATAAAGGGGAGGAACAACTGGCTACTTCGAGTGAGCATTTCTTGTGAAAGAAACGATAAAACAAGGAAACACATGAAACATTCCGATGGTGTTCCAGAGATGGAATAAATCCATGATAACTCTGTTTCCTATCAATTTTAACGCTCTGTTCTGAATTCTATACAATGAAAGGAGAGCAAATTGTGCTGCGGCCCCCCCCAAAGGTGTGCGTTATACTCGAGTTTTGGACGTATAAACGCCTTATAGATTGTAGCCAGATCAGAAGGGTTAAAAAATATTTGAAAATCGATATAGAAATCCTAACCATTTAGGAGCATTTTTGGCGGTCTCGAGAATGTGATCATTCCAACGAAGATCGTCGTTGACACACAAACCAAGTGCTTCGAGCTTTTCGAATTCTTCGATGCAAGTACCATTCAAGGACAATAGCATAGAGGCTACATTTTGCTTCAACGACAATAGACAGCATTGAAGATCAGAGTTCAACGAGTTTATCACACGATACCATTGCAAGTCCACTTCCGCAGTAGATGGACGCGAATTTGGGAACGAGAATGAGAAGCTGAGAGCAAAGTCGTCGGCAAAACAATGAAGTGGATTAGAAGTTTTAGACAAGAGATCATTTATAAAAATGAGGAAGAGATTCGGAGACAAAATGGAACCCTGGGGAACACCAACATTTATTTTGTGAAGATCAGACTTGAAACCATCCAATTCAACATGTATTGAATAGAAGTTAATTTCTAATCCAAAACAATGTAAAGATCTGCTCCACTCTTCGGTTAGATATGTCATCAGATAACCAGTGGAACGATCTTCGAGATATTTCTTGAGTTGATGATTTATCAGCGATTCCATGATTTTGGAAAGAAGTAACGTAAGTGCAATTGGTCAATAGGAGGAGAGGGATGAATGGTCACCTTTTTCAGGAACAGGCTGGACAAATGCTGTTTTCCATCTTCTAGGAAAGATTCCAGTACAGTAGAAGCGATCTGCGATGAAGAACACCTCTTCAGAAGAAGGAGGGTATACCATTAGGACCAGTGGATTTGTTTATATCAAAATTTCGAAGAGTTCTTGCAACTGTACAAGTGCGGAAATATACCTGCCCCATTGAATGATTTACGTTCTCAAGAACAGAAAGGGCAATGTCTAACAGGCAACGTAGAGCTAGCAGCAAGATGAGCTGCAAGTACATTTGACTTATCTGAACCCTTAGCTGCACTTGTGGGGTCCAGGTGAACGCAGCGCTATTTAAATTACAATAAAACATACAATTTTCAAAAAATTGGAATTGTGGCTCCATCTGTTATTAGTTGAAGCATGCCTCTTTCCCCTGAAACCCATAGTACGATGATATGCGCGCTAGTATCGTTCTGGCAGTCGTTGGAAGTGGTGTGGTGCCCTTTAAGACCCCAGTGTGGCAGTTATAATTATTTATGTAATTTTACGTTTATAATATTTATAGTAGTATATTTATTCGTTACCATTAGATGGCATACAATTTGCGCAATAGGACATTGCGAAAAGAAATGATCGAGGATGATTGTAACGATGGCGTTGCTGAGAATATTTCGGATGCTGAAGTCGATGATGGTTCTGAGTCTGAATTCAACGTGTCTGATAGTTCATCTTCATCAGAGTTAGATGTAGAGATGGAAAACGCAACTCTCGATCAACGTCTTTTACAGTCTCGAGAACGCGGTCGACCCACGTCGAAGCTAAAAGCTCTTCATAGTACAAAATAAATATACTTTTTCGCTAATACAAATATGAAGTATTTTTTTTCTTGAAGGTATACATCTTGAGAGTATCTCATTAAATTTTGAGCTCAAAATATTAAAGAATGAAAAAAAATAGAATTTTTTGGTGCAAATGATCATTTTCACCACTTTTTTTCAATTAACAATTTTTTTATTAATAATAAATATGAATATTTTTGTTTAAACCTACTTCATCTTATAAAATACATTTAAATGATCAACACAGAATTTTTTCAAACAAAAAAATTCAATAGCTGGCTCACAATACGATATTTTGTTGTTGGGGCATTTCGTACCCCAGTGTGGCAGCTATGTTATTCTACAGAAGTGTGGCAGCTAAGGGTTAAGAGCTATAGTTATCGGAATTTAACTCTGTCGGCAGTTTTATTCTTAGCTCATAGAACGCAATCTGTACATGAGAATTATATATATGTATTCGAAGCTCTGAACACTCTGAATCAAAAAAGAAAAACAATTTATTTTTTGACAACTCTGGCTCTGATCTGTACAAAAAGAGAAAAACGCCTAATGTGGTGTCACAATGTTGCAACTCAAGATCCAAATGTGTGGGAACTCCTGCTGACAGCCACGTCAACCTAACGAACCTAACCTTGGTCATTTTTTTGTCTAAATTTCCCGGGCTATCATGACAAGAAATAAAATATTTTGACATAATTTGCCTTCATAACGAGTTTGTAAATACATATAAACTTCAGAACTAATTTTTGACATAATGTTTGATGATTGACACCTCCGGCCTAGGATATCCTGCAATATAATTTGCCGGATGAATACAGCAAACTTTTCGTCCACAGACTTCCCTGAAACCAAAGCTAACTATCCAATCTGAATCGGCAGATTTAATCTAAAACTTCGTCATACATGTCTTTTCAACTGGCTTAATTGACTTGAATAGATAACTTTCTTTTGTAATAATTTTTTGAAAAAGTAAATTCAATTTTTGAATCCGTCTACCTTCCCTCTTGGAAGCTTAACTGATTCAAAAAAGATTGAAACCTTATTAGAGTGTCATTCTTCACACCGACATTCATTTTAAATATTATTATTTTTCCTGATGTTGAGAAGTGAGATTTTGTGCAGAAACACGGACATACATAAACCGAGTCAGGAAACAGTCCCTTTTGTAAAAAAAAAAAAATAAATAAAATATGTATGTTTGTCTGCAGACTGCAGCACTGGTATCAAGGGTAGCAGAAGCAAAAACGAAACGGTGACAGCAGTCTGCTGACAGTGAACAGATTTTTGTTTCTCTGTCAAATGGAGAATAAAAACGTTGCAATTGTACACTCCAGAGCTCATGTCCTTGGTGTCCGCTTTTTTTTCATATGGGTGGAAATGTTTTTTTTTTATATTTTAAGCAAAATTGCATTTCCTAGCCATGTTCTGGGTTTTTTTAATTTTTTTTAAAGGATTTTTCGCTGGCTTTGATATTGTAATGCAGATGTTACTTCTGGTTACATTATGTAATCAGACATTGTTTCCATTTTATGACATGAATTAAATTGGAGTTTCAACGGCAAAAGACCATCAAGTGCTTCTCTTCTTTTATTACATCTGTACACTTTTAATAAAAATTGTAATCATTTGTGAATTACAAATAAAATTAATGGAAAGAGATTTCAATATCTAGAGATAGGTGATATGAAAAACTGTTTTTGACTCAGAGTTAATTGCAATTCAGATAATTATTCGTGGATGTGGAATACTTTGCCTACAGTTTTAATGTCAATACCATGTTTAAACGCAAAAAATAAATATTGAGAGAATAAATATCGTTAAAAAGTTTAAAATAAACTGCATATTCCTTCCTTGTGTTAATGTTTAATACAACTCATCAATATTTACAGTTTTACTTTGAATTATTACTTTGAATTTTTAAAAACTAACTAGAAAGAAATTTAAATACTGCAAAACTAAGAACCACCATATTGTACATACAGACTATGTGTTGTGACCCTGATTAAAATGGTAGACCAGCTTAAGGAACAAAGCGTGCGTGAATGAAGCTCCCTACTATAGGGTAAGCTTTGAGTGAGAGGGATGGGGGCTACTACTATCAAACCTAGAGCTGTACAATCGTTGAACTCGTTTTTGCAGAAAGGCTTCACGTGGTCAACAGGTTGAATAGGAAGAGGATTTCACTACAACATTATGGCAAATTTATATTTTCAATAAAGGCCTTATGGCAGAGGTTTTTCAAGAACACTAATGGCTGATGCTGCTTTGTCCGCACTCATTAAGAGAAGAGAAATGGCCACTGAAATAAAAAAACAGAACCACTGAGTTACAATGAAACCGTTTTTGTAATCTTCAATAAACCCTCGTTCATCACGTCACGAACTAAAAACCTGTCAACTATGGTCGAGAGGCTATAAGAATTGGCTGGATGAAGAATATGGTATACGGTGGATAAGAAGAAACGGAACAGTTAACGGGTCTGCGAGATCTGCTGACCTAACAATATGGGATTTTTTCGTTTGGCGAAGAATGAAAGAACTTGTTTATTCAACAGAATTAGGTAAGGTTATGTTACCGTCCACTTAGATCACTGTAGATCCATTGTGATACCCTAGGGATTGTCACTCCCATGTATTGAAACCTATGAAAATCCTACGTCATTCAAGCCCCTTAAGGGTTTTGATGACATTCAGAAAGCTATACCTTGCCTGAAAAGTCGGAGGATACTTTTAAATCATTGAAGAAATGTCTGCTGTTACTTAATCACCTGGTTCAGGAGAAGTAGATTTCTTTTAAGGGTGCGAGTGCGATCCTTTCTATTACACCCACTTGAGAAATAATGTATGGGATGTGCTTCTTTTTTCCAAAAGCTGTGTAAAGAGCATTAACCATTTTCGCCGTATTATCCGTTACTACGGTTTTTTTTTTTTGGTTATTAAAATTCCCCAATTGTTGCACGTTTTTGAAAGCATTTGTGCTATGTATTCTGGTGCGTGCCTTCATCAAGTTAATAAATACCAAATGTAACCGAATGAAATTCTGTTCCTATTCCAAAATGAGTTGTGACATATAAGAAGCTGCGCATTTGAATATCAGACCAAATCTCACTAGTTAATGCAAAATGTTCAACACTTGCAAGCTTTGATTTCATTAACTTTGCCAAAACTTAATATTTGTCGTCTAGCCAATGTGTCACTGTTGTTCTACATGGAACTTTGTAGATAGGATAAGATATGTACTTTCAAAAGGTTTTTAAGAACTTGGTTCTTCAGAACGGAAATCATGGACAAAATAGCATTCTTACAAATACACAATAATTACACACCAAATACTGTGAATTTGTGTTAATATTTCTTATTTATTTTAATTTAGTATATTTAAACTTGAAAGTTTATTTAATAAAACTATATTAATTTCTAATTTCAAATAGATTAAACTAATTTTATAAAATTAACCGAAGAATGCACCTCAAAATGAAAATTTTTTAAATGCTAAAAAACATTGATGTTTACCGAAAGATTGAAGCATTCGATACATGGGTTTTTTCGATGTATCGATGAAAAATGTGCATCCCTACCACAGTTTGCTTTGGTTTCGGGTGGTTTTGGGTTAGCTGGATTTGAATTCCCTGAATTACATTGATACAATTTTACTTGATAATTTGTCATACTTGAATTTAGAGTTCATTTTACAACATTCGGGGGCTTAGAAAGAATTTTTGTGCGGCATATGTCAGTGGCGTAGCGTGGGTGGGGCAAGGGTCGGGTGCGGCAAAATGTCGCCGGTGAAGCGGGTAGAGTAAGGATCATATGTTTTATGACAGTGACAGAACGTTTGACAAGTCAACAAACAACAATGACGTGAATCTGAAATTTGCCACCCTGCCTGTGATTCGTTGTTCACGCTCTCGGTTGATTTCCTTGAATTCGTAAACGGTGAGTAAGGCCGTAAGGGTGCATTCCGTTGTTTTATTGTCGCGCGACTCGCGAAACTAAAACGGAACGTTCCATAACTCTCCCGAAACTGAAAGGGATCGTTCAGAAACATATGAGTTCGAGATCGCTGGCGGTGGCCCTGCAAGCGGCCAGACTTTTGATCACGTACATATAGGTATAAAGTATGTACAGTAGGTAAAGTAGGTAACCGCCAGCACAGCCAGCGGTCTCGGGACCTTTCTGGACTTAGTGCACCTCCTTACTAAATATGACCCTCTTCTAATGAAACACCTGACAAAGATAAAGCTGGGAGCAAGAGTCCCAGTTTCGTATCTATCTCCAGAGACCTAGAATGAATTGATAAACTTACTGCGACAGCAAGTTCGATCTACCATCATCCGTCGCATTCAAGAAGCTATTGCGTAATCTTCGACAGTACACCAGACATCTCTCACAAAGACCAAATGACCCAGGTTCTGCGATACGTACATATCGAAGGAGAAAAAGTCGCCGTGGTACAATCTTTCATCGACTTCTTCGAACCGAAAGGAAAAAATGCAAAAGATCTCAGCAACGATATAGTCGCGAAGATAACATCAGACGGACTAGACATATAGAACTTGAGAGGATAGGCTTATGACAACGCTGCCACAATGTCGGGGATCCACAATGAAGTTCAAGCCCGGATTAAAGCACTGAATTCGAAAGCTACATTCGTTGCATGCACAAACCACGCACTCAACTTGGCTCGGGTACATGCTGCTTCTGAATCAGTGAATTCCCTGACGTTTTTTGGAACTCTGAAGAAGCTATTTGCCCCTTCTTTTCTGCATCAACTTCTCGGTGGAACGCTTTGGTTGCCGTCACAGGTCAAGCAGTGAAACGAGTCACTGAAACGCGCTGGAGCGCTAGACATGAAGCTGTCAAGATGCTTAAAAATAAGTTTGAGGAAGTTCTTGAGGTACTGGAAGAATTGACGGATGCATCGCAAACTTCCGAAATAAGATCGGGAGCCAGTCTTCTTCTGACAGCCATGCAGTCATTCAACTTCCTCACTTTTCTTGGCTTTTGGGCTGCAGTGCTACCTGAAGTAGATGACGCACAGATTTACCTGCAGCAACGAGGACTGAGTGTGGATAATTGTGTGCAGAAACTCTGGGCTTTTAAAACTTTCCTACTGGAGAGCAGAGACCGTTTCGTCCAAGCCGCAATCGACTTTGCTAAGACTCTCTGCGAAAAACTCGGAATCGAACTCAAAACGAGAAGAATTCGCAGGAAAAAACGCATGTATGGCAATGAATCCGCAGATGCAGCTTTGTCTCACGAGAGGGTGTTCGCATCATTTGACAAGATCACTCAAGAAATGACGACTCGATTCCAGTAAGTTCAAGAAATAGCGGATAAGTTTAGATTTTTGACACCAGCGAAACTTTTGGACAGCAAGTACGGGTGTGATCGTTCCCATGTATTATAAGACATCGACAAAGACGAGTTTCAGATGGAGCGGAAGATTCTCCAGCAGTTTAACGCCAGTTCTGAATCAGAGGAACATATAGAGGGGAAAAGAACCACTGGAGCTCCTCCAGTTCATTCAAAAACTGAATCTGGGAATTTAGGTTCCAAATATAGTCATCTTGATTCGTATATATTTGACTTTGGCAATTAGTTTCGCTAGTTGTGAGAGAAGTTATTCGAAATTAAAGCTAATCAAAAATTTCTCAGCTCGACTATGAACTCCACTAGGCTATCAAAATTAGCTATATTGTCTATTGAACAAGAATTGGCTGCAAATATTGATTTTCACAAAGTTATTTCTGAGTTCGCTGCTCGTAAGGCTCGTAGAATCTGTTTGTGAAACCGCTGATCCTATTTTACCTTTAATAAAATATACCTCATTGCCTATGAAATGATGTCTCGAAATTTAATTTTAATTAAAAATTGAATGGGGGCAGCAAAATGGGTCTTCCGCCCCGGGCGCCGAGATGGCACGCTACGCCACTGCCTGTAATGTGAACTAAGCGAAGCCCGCATCCAAATCTTGCCCAACGCAAATTATCTATAGCAAAAAACCTCAAACAATCGATTAGTTTCTCTTTTCTTTCGGTGGAAACTTTATGTTGGAGGATTCTCTTATTCCTCTGCTTGGACGTGGAAAAAAAAAGGTTATTTCCAAATCTATAATAACGATGAAAACAAATTAGAAAATTACTTATGTTTAGGAAGAGCGATTGAACTTGAATTTTTAATGAAATCAAAAGCAATTATCCAAGATTCAGAAGATTGTCACATGAACAGCTGTTTACGTGAATATCACGGGATAATGTAGTTCACCCGATGGATAGCAGAATGCAAAGGCAGTGCGAAAGGGAATCGAATCGGTGGATCGGATAAACGATTCACGAGAATAGCAGAATAAGGCTGTTTGTTTTTCTAAGATCAAAAATCAAACAATCTATTTTAGGGTTGAAAAGTTTTCGGCTCGAGTGCCAATACCCTTTCGAATATCAAAGTTCAAGTTCGACCAAATTTTGTCTTCCCAACAAAAGTCTTAATGATGATGGTTACTGTTATTGGATGGAATCAATTTCAAAACAAAACAAAAACCTATAAGACCCTTACAAATCACTGAAAGGACTTCGATAAAATCTTAGCCACAATTCCTACACGGATTATGAGTATTACCTATGTTATGAATGTAATCTGAAAATGATAGACCAAACGTGAAATCCAGATGGAAAAAAAACCATGATAATAACCTAGTACATAAATAGCCGAGTCCTTAATACAAGAATTTCCGATACCTTCCTAACCACTTTATAATACCCTGCCTGCTCTCACATTCATAAGAACAATAGGGATTCTTTTCTTTATTTTTGTCCAACTTAAAAGAAAGTACCCATTTCTATAATTGAAGGGCTCAAAGGATATTAAAGGAGTGTTTATGTTTAAAAGCTTTTTGTTGCTGTCTGGTCGGTCTCATCTCTATAGTGATCGTCCGCCTGGTTCCCAAATTATTTTGATAGAATTTTATTTTTGCATTTGAAAGTGTTCAGCAACTATTGGAAAAAGCAGGATTACGAATATTTCAAAGAAAAAAAAATAAAATGAAAGGCACACTTCCCTGGAATGGATGCCAGCCATTGTAATTGGATATTTTTATTGTGTCTACATATTTTGTCCCATTCTAATTGCCCTACCCCAGCCAAATGCATACATTTTGTACCTACAAACTTATATACTAAGTATAAGCGGATTAAACTGTCTTTTTCAGGCAAATAAAAATAAAAACTTAAATTGAAGCCGAACGAATATTCCTGTGTGGGTGGTGGGTGCGGAGATGGTGATTGTTATTGTCATTCAAATCCTTGTGGCAATTAATGGACTTTTCACATACTCCCATATATGGATACTTACATACAATATCCATGCGTCCTTCACCCTGGACAGATGAAAAGTTTGGTGCTTCGGCGGATACTTCACATCGATAGAGTCCGGTTGAATTGAGTGTCAGTCCTCGCAGCAGGACTCGCCTGCTATCTGAGTGTTCGTCCTGAAATTACAAGGATTTTTTCACAATTTAATTGAAGTCATCCTAGGCATTGGAAAAGTGCATGAATCGTTTAAGTGTGTGTGAAGTTGTGTGTCTGTGTCTGTATTGAATGCTTGAAAAGGTTCAATTTAGTGAATATGTACTAAATCTCATAAATCCTTGGGAAGGATGAATTATGAGAAGTTCTTTGAAAAAGTACTATCTCCTTGGAACGAAAATTATGCATAGATAAAATTTAGGCAGAGCGTAATCACGTTTGAATACTTACAATAACACGTATTCCATCGACTGGGAAGCTCTGCTTTTGTGGATCGGATTTGGGAACAAACCGATAGAACTCCTCGTTATCCTTGTACCATTTGACGGCATAGAGGGCTTCACCCTCATCACTGCGCTCGGCACTATCGATCTCAATTCCCCCACTGCCGCCGTTGTTATTGGACGTGCTCAGGCTGCTGCTACTACTGATGCCACTAAAGGTATTGTGATGGTCCCGCAGGCGACTTGGTTCATCGTATATCCTATAAGAAGATGATGAGGCTTGGGTCTGATATTGTTGCGGTTGAAGGGAATAATGAGGCTGCTGTTGTTGTTGGTGGTATATTCGGCGATATTGATGGGTCCTGATTCGTCTGTATAGGCCATCATCGGAATCCATATCGATGTATGTATCGCCAGCATTGGTATTGCTGTTTGTGCCACGGCCGCCATCATTGCTGCTGCTACTGCCACTGTGTCTCAGATTACCATTCAACATGTTGCTTCCATTCGGTCTACTCAGTTCGTATTGACACTCAAGGAATGTGGATTCACCACGTAGCTTGTAGGCGGGTATTGAGACTTTCACTAAGCGGAGACCCGCTAAACCTGCAAAAGAGAAACGTTAAAGCGGTTTAATTAGTTCCAAAGTGCAATATGATGTTGATAAAGCTATAGGTTCTTTATAATGTACATAAATAAACAATCCCCATGGTGTGTATGTGTTTGTGAAGAATGGATGCGTAATAAGGTTGGATGTGGATCAATGTTTAATTAAAAACGGAAGCGAGTCGCGAATAAATCACAGGAATCTTATAGATGGAATTTCAAAGGAGTTTTTTTGTATGTGTCTGATTGAATTAAGCAGCTTGATACCTTTATCGAAAAAGTTAGAAATATTCAAGCTACAGTAACATTTACAGAAACAAAAACCACTAAGCCAAGAAGTTTCGATTTGTTATGAATCAAAAGTAATATACATATCTATATATGTATCTACATTTCTATACACACAGTAAGATATAATATCTTATAGATTAGTGACACATTAAAATAATAAGTTAATTTTCGGAGCATTACAAAGTATAAAGTTTAAAATTATGTAGTCCTAAAAATATCAATAACATTAATTCAATATCTAAACATAATTGAATGATTGTTGCCTCTTTAGAGCTTCTAAAGATTTTCATTCATATATTTATCATTCTATTGTTAAGTACGTCAATAATGAAAAGACGAATTTTGATGTTACTTTATACTTAACTTAAACTTTATTTACTTTTAATCTTTAAAACGCGTGATAATCTAAAACTAAATCCTAAGACGTGTGTGTCTCTTGCCTTCCCGTGTAAGAAGAAGGCAGAATAGCCAAACCCGGAAAAAGGCAATGTATAATGGCTGATCAAAATGGCGTTTGACGTGACGTGGCTCTGTTTGATAGGTGTTAACAGCGGTTCGAGTTGACTCTATTTGATTACTGTTGTAGCTGATGCAGAATCACTACACTATCATTTATTAATCTTTTTTGCCTCTATCTCTTCCTTTTCTTTTAATCTTTTTTCTTTTCTTCTTCTTAAGACTCAGAAAAAAGCCCTCGTTTTTACTTTTGTACGGTCTAGACGTTTTAAGGTCGTCTAATATTACGCGGGAGGCTGTTCTAAAACCTATTAACAACAAATTGACTTTTAGATGTTAAGAAAGAGTATCTTGGTTGTATAAGTTGCGCTGATCTGATCGACGAAGTCATCTTATCCTTGAGCAAGATTATGTGTGAGCAAGATATTAGAAAATAGCGTTAAAAAGTGAAACTCGAGGAGAACAGAAGTGGACCTAAAACTGATCCTTGGGGAATACCTTTTACAGTCGATGAAGAATTAGAGAGGATATTATTAATTTTAACAGCTTCTATTCTTCCAGTAAGGTAAGAATCAAGCAATTTAAGAGCCCAAGGTTAACAGTTAAATTGGTGAGAATGTTTTTGGAGAAATCTAGTAAGACGAGAAATAAAACTTGATTTCTCTCCAGTGAAATCTTGCAGCCATGTTTTCTCCCGAAACAAGATTGTTTAAGTGTTAATAAATTAGTCTGTTTTAAAAAATTATTCATTGGTTTCGGTAAAACATTTCAAAATCTTTTGAGAGGAACGGCATATTAACAATTTTACCCAGTTCCGTATTCTTAGAATTTTTGAGAATTGGTAGAATTTTAGCTAGTCTCCTCCACACTGTACGGAGAATTAATTTTAAATACGTATCTCATGAAGACTAATAGTCAGTGATTTTATCGATAGTAAACTCTTCACTACGTCTGCACTGTTCGCCATTCGAAAACTTAAACCAGAACCTCCTTCAATGGACAAAAGAGTAGGGGTTTGGAAAGGCGCTTAACATTTGCTTGCACAGAAGAAAAAGGCTCAGAAACATTTAAGGTGTTACTATTGATGTCAGCCGATTTCTTTTGCAATACCAATAAATGTACGTATTCATATTTTCTTAGCTCAAGGCCACTAAGAGATATGTTAAGGAGATTTTAATTTCCTATTTTTCAAATCAACATTGTTTCGAAAAAAAAGTAAACCCTCTAAAGTATCGATAAACGATATCGGTTCCACAACTGGTAAGCTTAGTAAACAATGTTGATGGCGTGATGGGTTACGATGATCTAGAGTTCGTGATTTTTAAAGGTACCTGCGAATGATATAAGATTTTAATATTTTCATCGAGAAACTCTATTATTCATTAGAAAATATCGGTCCAATTTATGTTTTTTATTAGGTCTTCTAATCTCTTATGCATAGGCCTTGATGTTTCTGAGATCCTTATATTTTTACTATAAACGGTTGTTACATTTACTAAGTAAATTAGATCGTGCTTGGTGAAACCTGGAGGGGAGAGTTGATCATACAGAACTACTCTTTCTAGATTACTTACCCAAAACAGAAAATTTTGAACTATTTCCCGAAAAATTAAAAGGTAAATTATTATTAAATGCTTGCAGGTCAAAAATATTAAAGCTTTTAGCAAAATTATTTTCAAGAAAGAGATTGTTGTTGTACTTCTCACACATAATTAGATTTGCGCAGTAAGTGCTTTAACAATCGTCCTTCTGAGAGGAATGTTGGCAACGTGGCGGTTACCCGTGATAGAAGCTCGATTAAATTCAGTGATTCTTTCCTTAACCTTACTACACGAATGTGGAATGCCTCTATATTTCCCTCCCATTATAATATTTAAACATTTAAGGCCAATGTATGGTTATTTTCATTTCAAGCTTCCTCAACTTTCCTAAAACGCTGTCACTGTGCTCAAACATTTTAAAGGCAGTCATAATACCAGAATTACATAAATCAAAAAAGAAAAAGAACTCGGCTTTTGCCACACAAAAGTTTTGCGAATTTTATGGCACGACTTAAAAACTTCAATGTTGTTCAGGCTACCGCCGTCAACAGCAGGCGCTACCAGTCGATGATAATCAATTTATTTTGAGCCGAGTTTGATGGTATGGACACCGATATAAAGTTGACTCAACACGATTTTCAAATATTGTTATCTGACGTAGAGGTGATGTGAATTAGTCACCCACATCGCAGGAAGGATTCGACCCCGTTTGCCTATTTTTGAGGGGGTTTTCCTAACTCACAGAAATATGCCAATAAGCCACCAATTCTCTGAAGGCCAACATAACGAATGACTTTGGTCAAACGCATACTAACTTGAACGTCAGAGTTAAGGAAAAATTTGACTTTTTAGATGCGTGCCACCCAGGAGAGACGCGGCGGCGGTCATACGAATAATGTTATACTCCATCCATAATGACATACATACATGGGTCATTAAAAAATGTGATATCCCTTTCACATTTTATTCAAAATTAAAATTAAAATTAAAGGAAACGTTTAACACTTTAACCCTTTCGAAGAAAAATGGAACTGCTTATTTCCCTGAAGTACTGTTTTCATAAGTAGCGCCGGCAGTTCTTCACCGATGCAAATGCTCCCATAATACTTCTATTAGCAATTGTTTTCATTTTCTGTTGGTTTTATTTCTATGCAAAAGGTTAAAAGAACAACTGCCCAAGAATATGAGAATTTTAGTCGATTTTCGGACCATTAAAGGCTCATTTCATCTCTTCATTTGTAATTCGTCTTTATTTTGCCATTTGCTTCTAACTGTCTTAAATCGATACAAAAATTCATAACAGAAGTTTAATTTACCATCCATATGTTGTAAAAAGTCAAATAAATATTTGGTGTTATACTTATCTATATTTAAAAGAAACAAGAGTTACTTTAACTATATCAAAATGATAATCACCAGAACTGGTTTTCCTGTTTTACCCTGTTCCTGTCTCGATCGGACATAGTCTTATTGAACTCTGCTTCGCCTTGTGAGAGGACGTCTCGACTATAAAGGAGCCGCCTATCCACAGTGGTATAATAGCTGAATCGCCTGACTGTCTAAGTAGAGAAATGCGTCGGGTTTTTTTTTATAATATTCACGCACTAAAGTGATTATGGCTGCCTTAAAAATGTTTTAGCAAAATGCGAGCGTTCTAGAAAAGTAGGAGAGGATTTAATACGAGATACTGATGCACACTGGGTTTTAATGTCTGAATATAATAGTGGAAAGGAAATAGAGTCGGCTAAAGCCTTCCACATTCGTGTAGTGCAGCTGAAGAATGAATCCCTAAATTTAATTGTACTTCCCAAGTCGGACTCAAGGGTAAAATGATGGGCCTTCTTTATATACATCTCGACTGAAAAGGTAAAGCCGACTTAAGATATTTCGAGTTTTTTTGTTGATCCTTAGTGCCATTCTAAAAGGCTACAATTCTGTGTTATCAGCTTCCTTCTATCTCACTCCTGTGCTTTTTTATAAGCAAAAACAACTTCATCTTATGTTCAAAAGACACATCTCTACACGCGGTAAAATATCTTAAGTCCACATAAGATTGTGTGTTTTGCTTAGTTTTAAAACTTAAAATAGACTTAAGACTTTTTTATTATTGTGAAATCGTAAATCATATTAAGTTGACTTAAGATATTTTCGCGCCGGCAAACAGGAACAAAAGTCATCCTTAAGTCGACATACTCGTATGATAAAATCTTTAAAAAAATCCAAAAAAGTGTGAAAACGCAAATCATCTTATGTGAACATAAGATAAATTTTTAAGTTTAAAACTGAAATTTTTCGCTCCCTAAGTAGTCATAGGATATTTTACCGTTTGCAAACCTAAAACAATTTCCGTAATAACAAGGACATAAGATATTTTTAAGCGTATTTTGTTTATAGATTGCCTTTTGTGCGACCGTTTTTCTTATTTTTTCATTTAGTGTTTCAGACAGTTTTGTTTCATACGCGATTGAAAAATTATTACAAATGAAACACATACGTATACAACAAAAATGAGTTGAATTGCACGAATTTGGAATTAAAAATACATTTTATAAAAATAAAACATGGATTTAATGAGATAAAAATGTTCAAATGTATGAAATTGCCGTCTGATTTCCAGAAAACTAAGAATTTATTCACACAAAAGCTCAAAAATAGTTTTATTATTAAAAGAATTTTTATGCCAGAAATTTCTTCAAAGCTTTTCAAGAATACAATTAGGAATACCAATTTTAAGTAATTACGTAGTAGTATTGGCGAATAGTTCTAAAAAGACTGGCGCAAAATGTCAAACAACCTATTATTTTTAATTTCTTTGTATGATACTACTTAACAATTTGCTAACTTTTAAGTAGTTTATCTACTAACTCATTCTTAGTTTAAAAAATTTTCCAACTAGTATCGTACTAAAGGAATTTTTAATAAATTGCTTCTGAACACACCGAAAATATTGACAGTTCGTGCAAAAAACTAAGTAAACAAACCTTTTGTGGCGTTTCTAAAAGCACGATATTCTTACAATGATTTTAACTTTAATAAAAGGGTAGATATAGATATAGTATGATGCTATATTCGAACAAAATTTGCTAAATCGTTGATTTAACTGAGTTTCATATTAAATCTGTTTTAACGTCGGTCGTACTAATTTAATTAAAATTTTGTGCCATTGATTTTAGGAAATAATTTCAAAAAATAATCGTTTCACTTGTTTTGAAGATATTGATTTTTCAAAAAACAAAATTAGATTTTTTTTTTCAAAAGATCCAAAAAATATTTTTTCGAATGTTCTTATATAAAATATTATTTTAAGCTTCGGGGGTTCCTGCTAAAAACAAATGGTTTAAATCGTTAGAACCGTTAATGAGAAAGTCGAAAATAAAAAGAAAAAGGTTGTGTATACTGACGTACGCGCGGTAGAAGTAAAACTTCCTTACATGTCGCTGTCTTTGACTGATAGCGTGTCGTTTTGACACGTCACTGACAGCTGCAAAGACATTTTTCTACCCCCAACGCCGGAAAAGAAGTTTTACTTAAAAAAAAAAAACGGTTCTATGACAGGTACCGTTAATAACATGTTATTCAGCCGTTTTCGAGATAAATAAGATCTTACACTACGGGTACCGTTAGTTTAAGAGGTAAAAACAATTTGCAATTTCTCCTATCTCCCCTTGGGTCCCTTAAGTAAATTTTTTCCAATAGTTTTTTGTTATTATTAATTTGACTTTTAAAAATATGTTTTCATGTAACATTTTTTACAATCATCAATGATTTTTTTTTTAATAATTTAATAATTTATTTCATATTTTATTTTAATATTTTTTAAATAAATTATTTGAATAAAACTAAACTGTTTCTATTCTGTTAACCAAATGTGATTTTATAGCCTTTTTTTTTAAAGAAATTCAAGTCTTTATTAGTTATTATTTTTTTTTATTATTAAAGCTCTATAGAACAAATGTGACTTTTTTATATACGACTTAAATAAAACCAAATATCATCTTAAATCTCTTTTTTTCCACTTTTGCACACGCAAATCATCAAATGGACATAAGAATTGAAAACGTCCTTCGAAAACGCAAGGCAAAATATCTTATCTCAACTTAAGATTTAAGAAATTAATATGAAATTCAATTTTTGAAAATTTTTTTTGGCCTTGCTTTAACAAGCAGAGGACTGACAAAAGTATGCAACTTAGTAAGAAGTCCCTTCGCTCTCTTACGAGCATAATCACGGGACATAATTTATTGAAATATCATAAATTTAAAATGAAACTAAGTACAGATGAACTATGCAGAGGATATGATGGAGATGAAGAGGTACATGAAGACACATCACACTTTCTCTGTCATTGCCCGTCACTATATGCCACCAAAGAAGGAAATGGCTTGGTAGCTACTTCTTTGACAATCTAGAAGATCTTTCTAATATTTCAGGAATTCACATATTGAACTTCGTCAATGCCTGAAAATGGCTTGACTGATTAATAGAATACATAGGTTTTATCAGGAAAGAGTGATTACACTCACGGGCAACACAATGGATTTACATTGATCTAAGTGTGACGATAGCGACATCAGTTGGCAGCCCAACAACCTAACCTAACCTAACCTTGACTGCAACTACGAAATGGTCAGAGTCGACGTTTTGCCCCTTGAAATATACAAACGTTTAAAATGTCAGATACGTGCCTTGTGTCGATGGATGTATGCTCGATTTGGATGATGGTTCTACCGTCTGGAAAGCACTAGATCCTATAGAATCCTAAGCCTTTGCATATCTGGCGATATCTACAACCATTTATTTACGAGCTAATACAAAATCTATTAGTCGGAAGCCATTATCTACTCTCGGGTTATTGAGGGTGTACACTTATTAATTAATCTGCCCAAGATGTCCTCCTTGCCAAAACAATATGGTGGGCGCATAAGGCCCACTTCATCATCTAGCAATTGGATATCACTTCAACTAGCGCAGTATTGTTCTATAGATTATGGTAGGTACATAATTCGTAGATGGCGTACAAAAATGGTTTCTGTGACTCTATCTAAGCTTTAATTTGACTGCTTCGTGCCGTGAAAAATGTACAAGTAAAAATTCGAGAATAAAATATGTACACTTTTCTTATCACTTTAAGACCCTCCAATTATTTAAAAAAGGAACAAACAAATGTTCTATATCTTTCATAATACCCTTAAAATAGGCCAAAGGTATAAGTACATGTCACAGATTCCACACATTTATGCCCTTTAATATATCTAACAGGCAATTTAAAAAGCTACCTCTGTGCCTTAACAAAGCATGGATATGGGGCATAATAAAATAAACCTTAAATGACTTCCTCCAGATAGCAACACCCCACTGCCCCGATTCGGTACTCAGGCCAATCGGATAAGAATTAATCATTCAGCCGGTCTCTGCATCACAACCAGCATTTTTCAGAAATGTCCATAACTGATCCCATTCCATCACCATATAATGTGACCATTTTATCTAAAATCAACAATAACAACAAAAGGAAAGCCCATTTGCACCAACACAACAAAAACATGCCTAAACAAAAGTTCAAATTTATTTTCGAGAACTTGGAAACCTGAGTAGTATTGCCTTGGCTTTTGCTGATTCCTTGTTTTGAGAGAATCCATAACTCACCCGAATCTACACAATAAAAATTGTTCAAATCCATAGAATTCTTAATCAAGGTTTATACCCCGCAGCCTAAGAGTGGGAGGATATTGGTGTAGGTATAATATGTCGGGTAGGTAAGGTACCCATGGCAATATAATACCCCCAACCTCATTACGAGTGTGAGTGCTCGCCTCTATAGGTAGAGTAGTAACTTCTATCGTAACTGCCTATTTTCTTATCTCACCCTGAGCCAAGAAAAATAATGTTGTATTCGTTTCGATAGAAATCTCAGTTTCAAAAACAGCAAACAGCGTTTAAAAACATCTATAGAAGGCAAGAAGTAGCAACGGTATACGTATAATATAACCCATGACAATGCTCCCATTTCGGATGGAAGTTTATGTTGTTGTTGTCGTCGTTTTTTGCGTTGGTTGTCAGAGCTGGGAAATCATTTTTTGAAATGCCAAAAGCAATTTTTGTGAAAATGTTTTTCATTCTTCTAATTTTTTTTTCCTCTAGAAGAATAAGAAGCTTACTTATTCATATGTGTACACTCCTATGCACCTACGTACGCACATACACACATGATATACTTAGAGGTGGTATATTTGGAAGAGCATGTTACGGTAGATATTCCTGATTTGGTACTGATGTCGATGTTGATGAGGTCATGACACATTCAAAGCATTCAATTCATTAAGATTGGGACAAGTAAGGTGGTGCCGGAGCAACATCCACCCACTTAAGTATGTTGTCTACCTTACCCATCAGCGCTACTCACAGCCCACACGTTGGTGTATTCTTTGGGACGGAATCATTCGATTGGAATCCAGATTCGGTTTTGGTCGGGCGGGGCGGCAGCGTATCTCCTGAGCCCCGAAAACGTTAAGGAAATTAGATCATTTGGTTTTCCACATTGTGTGGTAATGATGTGGCAGAGCATGACTATTGTGGTCTGAGAGTATCATGTGGTAAACATAGATTCTGTTAAAGCTTTGTTTGCTAAATATTTAAAGTAGGAATAAGGTTTCAAAATTAAATTTTCAGCAACTGCATAACTTTTATAAGGCTTGAATACGATTTAAGGTGTGTTTCTGTAAGGTTTTCATTTTTTTTTTGTAAATAGGGTTTGATGAAAAATTACTCAAAGATTTGGACAATTCAACCAAAAAGACCAAAGTTGCTATGGATACTATTGGTATAGTTGAGTTGCAAAATGCAATTAGACAAAGAAACCATTTCGCATTCGTGTAGTGAAGCTAAACAAGGAACATCTGTACTTGGAAATACGTCCTAAGCTCAAAACTAAATAAATTAGGGGCTATAACGGCTCATAGAGAAACCAAACCTAGTGACTTACAACTCTCAACTATTTCTGTATCTGTTACCATGAATGGAGGGGACTTACAATTTTCTACAGATTCAGAACGGCGAATGAGCGGCACATTCCATGACAGGAGATACTCTTGGAGGATTTGTCAATACCTGGAAATACGTCTTAAGTTTAGTTCAAGGAACTTTTTTAAAAGAACTGGTTACTGTTTTAATGACTAGTTAAAATAATTTTTCATATTCATATAGTACCGCTTAAAAAATAATCTCTGTACCTTGAAAAACGTCAAAATATTGGCTCCAGGTTAAAGAAGAGTGAATTTAATGCTGGAAAAAACATTCTTAAAGGAATGGTTTTTATTAGGATTAGGTATTTTATTTCACATTCGTGAAGTGTAGCTAAAGAAAGAATATTGTACTTGGAAATTAGCTCAAATACTGTGAAAATTAGCTCAAGGGAATAAAAGATTAATGAAACAGTTAGCTGGCTTATAGATCTATATCTATATACATATATGTGGCGGACTGACCAGCGAACAGCGGATAATGATTAACACAGCTAACAGATACTTTGTCAACAACGGCAAAGCTGGCTGATTGAGTGACAGAATTCATCAAAGACTTTCTGTCATCGTCTATGACAACCCCCCCGCCACCACCCCCATGAGTTTTACCTTGTTGTGGTAAGGGGGGCGGCTTAAGTCTATTTCTAAGGCCTTGCAGCCCGGCTGGAAATTTATACAACTAAGAAAACCCAAACAGTGAGCGCAGGATCACTTAGGATTATCGTTCCTTGTTCGCCGTGTGGCGAGCAAAGATTAGGATTATCGTTCCTAGTTCGCCGTAAGGTGAACAAAGATTAGGACTATCGTTCCTAGTTCGTTACAAGGCGAACAAAGGTAAAGGGTGCACACTAGTTGTTGGTTACTACTTCGATTGTAATGCGTAATGCTGATCATATTAAACATCATTCCGATTTCCCACGAGCAGATAATTTGTTCGTCATACGAAGCCACACTGACGCTTTCTCACGAACGAATTATTTGCTCGTCATCAGAAAATTACAAATGTACAATAATAAAGTTCCCACGAGCAGATAATTCGTTCGTCATACGAAACCACACTGACGCTTTCTCACGAACGAATTATTTGCTCGTCATCAGAAAATTACAAATGTACGATAATAAAGTTAGCGGCAGAGCCGCATAAGAATATTCTTCTTTTGATAATTAATAAAAGTACCTTTAAACGAAATAGACGTCTTTTCATTTCATGGCGATCTTGCCAGTATTTTAAAGAATATAAAAAAAAAAAAAAATTAAGTTGTGCTTTTCATTTTTTTAATTAACACGGGTGATATTGTGCGATAATGTGCTGGAGCAAATTGCTATACTGTTGCTGCCGCTTGTTGTTGCTACCGCCACTCATCGTTGTGGCTGTTTACTAATTATCGCCATCGTAGTTACCACCGCCATCGATCGTTGTTGCCACCAGAAGCATATGCAACCACCAACGATCATTGCTACTACCAAACCAAATCAAAAAAAAAAGGAATAAGCAATTCGACACAGTCGACAACGGCTTACGTGCCCACACAAATAAAGGGTGCTCGTGTGTTCATGTGCTCTGCTTACATTCATAGTCGCTAAGCATTTCGACGTGAAACGTGTCTCATCCGACAAAAACAGTAATCAGCAATTATTCCGACACATCGGTCCAACAAAATTTCATCTCAACAACTACAAGCTACATCAAAGCCATCAGCGCAAACACCAGCAAAATCATCAGCGCCCAACCAGAAGACCAGCTCTACAAAAGCAGCCTCATCTTGAATACCTGCCAAAAATTTATCAACTTAAAGAAAGGATCCTGGTTCCTGGTCTCAGTTATTAATAATTTCTTCAAAATAGAATGTACAGGTGAGAGTTTTTTAGTTCCTTCAGAACATTTTAAAACAAATAAAATTTGATTTTCATTTTTCGTGATTTTAATCCTCGTGTTTATTTTCATCGAAATCGAAAAAGCAACATAATAAAATTAAGTTAAAAATATTCATGTTTTGTCAAAAAAAAAAATAAAATAAAATAGTGAGTGTTTGAAAGGAATATATATGTACACATATGTAAGATTAGTTTAGTGAATTTGCGAACTGTAATTTAAAAAAAAAAAAAAAGAACAATGGGCAAGCAACAATCGAAGATACAAAAGCCAATGGCTAATGTTATAAATGAGGTAGATGTAACTGAACAGAGAGATAATAATGAAATTTACCTCATTATAATCATTCTACTGTTGGCTGCCCATTTGGCAATAAAGATATATAGATGGCACAAAAAGACACTAAAAAAGACATATATGACAAGAGCCGCATCTCTTGCGCAGATCTAACTAAATCACAAACTGACATCGTACATTTACTGACATACACGACTTAAAGATCCAACTAGATTTTCAAAATTAAAAAAAAAAAAAAAGTACGTATAACTAAAGAAAAGTTAATTGTTAATCATCAAATTAAATGGAATGGTTAAAAATTGTAGACAAAATACGTGAATATAAAGATATACTCTACAAATCCTATAAATGCCTCAATACAGATAGACCTATAGCTCAAGAAACTTTAAATAAACATATCCATGTATTGGAAAAGAACCTAGAAAACATTAGAATAATATTGAACGCAAATTATTCGAGGCTGACTAACCAACATAAGGATCAGGCCAACGAAATATTCACTGATTGTAGGGACAAAGTATTAAGAGCAGCATCCCGACAGTCTATTAATCTTAGAATACCTGTTACACTCCACGAGAGCTTAACAATTAATGTTAAAACTACAGAAAGTATAAAAGACCCGAACAAAGAATCAAACATAATGCCACAAACACCTGTAGAATTTTTAAATATTGCATCGAAAATCCTACCGGATTTCGAAGGCTCAGCAGAACATCTTCAGAGTTTCTTAGCTGCGTTGGAGTTAGTAAATAGCATAAACGATAATAACGATGTCGTTGCTATTAACCTTATAAAAACAAAGCTAAAAGGTAATGCTATAAATCTCATCTCTGGGTCAGAAACAACAATAGCACAAGTAGTGCAAAAATTAAAAACAACAGTAAAAGGCGAATCGGTAGATGTCATTACCGCAAAACTGATGAACATACGTCAAACCTCAAAACCAGCGAATTCATATGCACAAGAGGTTGAAGAACTTACCAAAAAATTGCAAAGCGCATACATTTCAGACGGGCTTACATCTCAATTGGCTGAAACCTACTCCACTAAGACGGCTATAAAGGCCATGATCAAGAACTCAAACAATGATAAAGTAAAACTTATTATGGAGTCCGGTCAATTCAGCAATATGAATGACGCAGTGGCCAAATTTGTAAATTGCTGCACTGAAACTTATGGCCAGCCAAATTCAATACTGCATTTTAGAGACAACAGCCGAAAACATAACAATTTTCGTGGACGTGGACATGGCCGGGGTCGTGGACGCAGACGCGGAAATTATAATAACCGCTACAATAGAAATTATTATAATCAATACAGAAATAATAACAATAATACGAGTAATGGCGGTTATGGAAACATAAGGATGACTCAACAAGGTACGGAAAACGAACCAACCCCAAGTACTCAGTAGGAAATGCAAAAACAAACAGTAAAATCTTTAATATAAATTTAAATTTAACATCATTCATAGCATTAAAAACATCGTTAAATAACAACACAACATCATTTATAGTTGACACGGGGGCAGTAAAAGTAGGACAAATTGAACACTTAAATACACTGAACACATGTGAAACAACAAGCCTAAACGGCATAGGTCAGGGAATAATCAAAACTTTAGGAAAAGTCTATACTGACTTAAAATTTAAAAATCTATTAATAGCACATACATTTCATGTCGTTTGTGATGATTTTCCAATTCCAAGCGACGGAATAATCGGTCTGGATTTCGTCAAGAAATACCATTGTCTACTTAACTACGATACGAACCAAGACTGGCTGATACTTAGGCCAGACGATTTTTACGACATTACAATACCTATGTCATGTTCACCAAAAATTAACACAATAGCGATACCTGCAAGATCTGAAGTTATTAGACAAATCAACATCCAAAGTCAGGCGAATGAACTGCTTATTCCACAACAACAACTTCAAGACGGAATATATGTTGCAAATACTATAGTAACAAGCAAAAGAGCATTTGTGCGCATAATTAATACAACACATGAAAATGTATTGTTACAAAATGTTAAATTGGAAACAGAAAGTCTAAACGACTATGAGAATATATCAATACAAAACCACCAAGCCAGTAGCGTTAAATTACAAAAACTGTCCAACAAATTTCCAGATTTCATAAAGTCTGAATTACACAAACTCTGCTCGGAGTTCATTGATATATTTGCGCTCGAAACAGATAAAATAACTGTTAATAACTTTTACAAACAAAAACTTCGTTTGAAAAGTGACGAGCCAACATATATTAAAAACTATAGAATTCCGCACACCCATAAAAGAGAGATCACTCAACAAGTTGACAAACTGATACAAGATGATATAGTGGAACCATCTGCATCTGAATATAATAGTCCAATACTTTTGGTACCGAAAAAACCTTTACCTGGCAGTAGCCAAAGTCGGTGGAGATTAGTAGTGGATTATAGAAGTATAAACAAAAAACTAATTGCAGATAAATTTCCGTTGCCAAGAATAGACGATATTCTTGACCAACTAGGAAAAACTAAATATTTCTCTTGCCTAGACTTAACGTCAGGATTTCATCAAATTGAATTAGATGAAAATTCAAGAGACATTACTTCATTCTCAACTGACAAAGGTTCATACCGATTCAAGCGCCTTCCCTACGGCCTAAAGATCGCACCAAACTCATTTCAAAGAATGATGACTATTGCGTTCTCTGGTTTATCCCCGACGCAAGCATTCTTATATATGGATGATTTAGTGGTATTGGGCCGTTCAGAATCGCATATGTTGAAAAATTTAAACGATGTATTCAAAACGTGCCGAAAATACAATCTAAAATTACATCCTGATAAGTGCACATTTTTCAGTCATGAAGTGACATATTTAGGACATAAATGCACAGACCAAGGCATTCTTCCAGATGATAGCAAATTTCAGATTATATTAGACTATCCAATTCCCAAAAATGCCGATGAGGTAAAGCGATTCGTTGCATTCTGCAACTATTACAGACGATTTGTTCCAAATTTTGCTGAACATTCAAGGCTCTTAACCAGACTCTGTAAGAAGAATATCCCTTTTGAATGGACCATAGAATGTGACAATGCATTCCAATACTTAAAACAGTCACTATTAAGCCCTAACATTCTGCAGTATCCAGACTTTCAGAAGCAATTCTGCATTACAACCGATGCAAGCAAATATGCATGCGGTGCTGTACTAAGTCAAGAGTACAATGGATACCAACTCCCAGTTGCATATGCCTCACGATCTTTCACCAAAGGTGAACGCAATAAATCCACTATTGAACAAGAATTAACCGCTATTCATTGGGCAATTAAGCATTTCAGACCCTACATATACGGCACTAAATTTTTGGTTAAAAGTGACCACAGACCACTATCGTATCTATTTACAATGAAAAATCCGTCTTCTAAATTGACGCGCATGAGACTTGATCTCGAAGAGTATGATTTTACTGTAGAGTACTTGAGGGGAAAAGAAAACTACGTAGCAGACGCATTGTCGCGCATAGATTTTGAAGATATTAAAACTATAAAAAGTTCAATCAGCAAAATACTAAAAGTTACAACTAGACTACAAGGTAAGAAAAATAAAGTCAAATTGACAACCAACACCACAGAAAAGTCATCAAACAAAATAAAAATCTACGAAGCGTTCAGTAGCAGAAATAAGAAAAACAGCGCCAGGCTAGCTATAAATGACGACTGTTTGAAAATTATGAAAAATAAAAAGGTGATCACTAAAAGAATAAATAACCTTATTACTAATGGAAAAATTGACTTGTATCAATTATTTCCAATGCTTGAAAAAATAGCAAGTGATAATAGAATAATAAAGCTGCAGCAGTCACTAAGTGACAATATATTTAAAAAGATCCGGATCAATGAGTATAAAGAAATAGGAAATAGAGCTCTAACGAACATACGTATTTCACTGACGCCAGTAGTAACAAAAATTACGAATGATGACGAAAAAACAAAGATTATACAAAAATTCCACACGGATCCAACCTGCGGAGGTCACTCAGGGATCACACGTACATTAAAAAAGATCCGACAGAAATATTATTGGAAGTATATGACGAAAGACGTTATGAAATACATTAAAAGCTGTGACAAATGCCAAAGAAATAAATCACAAAAAAACATAAAAGAACCGATGATGATAACCGACACACCAGCAACTGCGTTTGATGTGGTACTTATAGATACTATTGGACCTTTACCAAGGTCAGAAAACGGCAATATGTATGCAGTTACAATAATATGTGATTTAACCAAATATCTGGTATCAGTCCCAATCGCTCATAAAAGCGCAAAAACAGTTGCGAAAGCGATCTTTGACCATTTTATACTAGTTTATGGTCCAATGAAAAAAATAATTACTGACATGGGTACCGAATACAAAAACCAAATATTTAACGAAATCTGTAAACTACTGAAAGTAGAAAATGTTACCTCAACGGCATACCATCACCAAACGTTAGGAACTGTGGAAAGAAACCACAGAACGTTTAATGAATATGTTAGATCATATATTTCAGTAGAAAAAACAGACTGGGATGAGTGGCTTAAATACTTTACGTATTGCTACAACACTACGCCATCAGTGGTACATGACTATTGCCCATTTGAGTTAGTGTTTGGAAAATCCCCAAGTAGTTACGAAATTCTCTTAAGAGAACAAATAG
Source organism: Philhelius festivus (assembly GCA_963931855.1). Classification (NCBI taxonomy): domain Eukaryota; kingdom Metazoa; phylum Arthropoda; class Insecta; order Diptera; family Syrphidae; genus Philhelius; species Philhelius festivus. Next base: position 190,401,034 of record OZ007555.1, read on the forward strand.
ATCCAATTTATAATGTAGATGCTTATGAAAAAGAAGTAAAATATCGACTGCACTCGGCTCATAAAAGAGCTGCAGACATAATCGAAAGGAAAAAATATAAACAAAAAGTTTTATACGATCGACATAGTAACAGATTAGATATAGCAATAGGAGATTTAGTATTAGTAAAACAAATAGGACATAAATTAGATAATATTTATAAGGGCCCATTTAAATTAGTAAGCATAGATAATAAGAACAACGTACTTTTAAAAGACGACAATAATAAGACCTCTACAGTGCACAAAGACCGACTAAGACGATACAGAACAAAATAAAGTATAAATATAAACATATAATTACAAAAACAAAAAAAAAAAACAAAAAAAAAAAAAAAAAATTAAAAACACTCAATTTTTTTTAGAAATAAATGTATAAGGTATATCGAATACTGAACAATATTATATTAGAAATTAAAATGATTAATTAATATTAAAAATGAACTTTATTAGTAATAAATTCATTTTTCCCAAAAAGGGAGGTGTAATGCGTAATGCTGATCATATTAAACATCATTCCGATTTCCCACGAGCAGATAATTTGTTCGTCATACGAAGCCACACTGACGCTTTCTCACGAACGAATTATTTGCTCGTCATCAGAAAATTACAAATGTACAATAATAAAGTTCCCACGAGCAGATAATTCGTTCGTCATACGAAACCACACTGACGCTTTCTCACGAACGAATTATTTGCTCGTCATCAGAAAATTACAAATGTACGATAATAAAGTTAGCGGCAGAGCCGCATAAGAATATTCTTCTTTTGATAATTAATAAAAGTACCTTTAAACGAAATAGACGTCTTTTCATTTCACGATCGATAACTTGGTGTGTGTTTCCTAGGGTTGACAGGCCATGAGTTTTGCAGTAACTCATCTGGAAGTGACCTCATGGTTGCGAAGCTCTACCGAAAGCTATATTCTGGCACCATGGGAGATAGTGCCCTATAAAAAAGTATTGAGAAGCGTAAGAACGCGTCTTTACTTAAGCTATCTATAGGTAGGCCCCATAGTGGGAGTATCATGGTGGTTGTGGCTTATTCTAAATGCGGAGACATATGGTTTTCATGCGTGCTTGAATTCAAGAGGTATTAGATAGATCTCGCCCCATAGCAAGAGGTGTGCACATTCTGCAACATGTCACAGCATTGCTACGGATATGACTTCGGCTATCTAAGAGATCATGGTCAGCGCTCACTCTGATTCCGATGTGGGTAGGCCCACCGTGGAATTGAGTCTTAATAGACAGGGGTCCACGTTAAACACAAGACAGTTCTGTCATCGTCTATGTTCTCTCTGCTTGTCATGTACTTCGACATACTACTTCATTTTCCTTCAACGAAGCTAGTCGCCATTTTTCAGTCGCCTTCAGCGAAGGGAATAATTTTAGAATAATTATACCTTCAATTAAATAAAGTTTAATTTTATCAGAGGAATCTCTTTTCGTTTTATTGAAATAAGGACAAAACCTCTAAACATTCTACAAACCATTTCAAATTCATGAAGAATGGCGAAAGAAAATATGCCTGTAGGTACTTGGAAATACGTCTTAAGCTTAGTTCATTAGTTCAGGGGTGAAGAAGATTTAATATAATGGTGAGAAATTGTAAAAGAATGAATGTAACTGATCATTGAGCTGTTTCTAAAACTTGCATTTAAAGAAGGAAAGGAATAAATTATAAATTACGACCATACTCAAGAGAAGACAATGTTTCCTATATAGTTTTCTAATTTCCATACGGGTATTTTGATTTCTATCTTAAAAAATATAAAGTGGAATAACCATGTAGTAATTGTACTCCAGGGTTGGTTGAATGAACGCTTTATAAAATGCATAAAGATAAAAAAAGGGAAAAATTAATAAGCCACAGAGCAGCGTTATTAGTTATGCCAATACTTATGCTTTCTCAAGTTCAAATGTCACTTATAGATAGTTGTTGCTTGATGCTGTATAAATGGATAGTTCTGCCTCAAAGACAGTAATATTCGCAGAACGGGCATATAAATCTAAAAACCTTGGGATCTATTATACGATACAACGTTTCTCGGAATATTGTGTGTTTATGTTTAAAATGTACCAATTTTTGAAATAACAATTAATTTTTGTTTATATCCTCCCAAACAAAATGATACAATTGTTTTCTGAAGTGGCTTTTCTGTTCGAACAACACATCCAATTCCCTTACAAACTTCAAAATGTGGTTGGCTCTCGGGCAGTTGGAAGTTCACCCCAATATCGGTCGAAAAATTATATTCAGCGGCAAAAAATCCTGCGATGTTCCAAGGGCAATAAAGGAGGCCAAGAATTTCATTTCCACTTCCAATACTCAACTTGAACGACAGCCCGATAATTGGCTCTTCAGATAAGGTAAATTTACTCGCAGCTCAAAGTTCGTGATCAAGGTTGACATAACGATGATTGCGAAGACGAAAAAAGTGGATTCGGCAATTCCGTCTGTCTGTCTGTATGTCTGTTCCTCGATCTACAGCCTAAGCCAAAGAACCTATTTTCTTCAAACTAGGTAGTTGAGGGTTTTCGGTGATTTCCTAGAGGAGAAATAATTTTTTTTTTTTAGCTCCAAAACTAACGGCACCCCCATACACCCGTAATACAAAATCTTATTTATCTCAAAAACGGCTCTCACGATTTTGATAAAAAAATTATAGACATGGACTACATTTTGGCCAAAAAGAAATGTTGGGGCAAAATGATATTAACCTCATAAAAATGATATTAACTGTCATAAAACCATTTTTTTGATTTTCTCTTTTTTAATTTTCCCTCTTCAACGATTTTAACCAAAAATTTTCACCAGGAGCCCCCTTATGTTTAAAATAATATTGTATTTAAAAATATTCCAAAAAATGTTTTTTTTGTGTTTTTTGAAAAAAAAAATTCCAATTTATTTTTTGAAAAATCAATATCCTTAAAACGTGTAAACGATTATTTTTTGAAATTATTTCCTAAAAGCTATAGTACTAAATACCTAAAATTGGCATCCCAAACTTTGTTCTCGAAAAAATTTTAAAGAAATTTGTTATATAAAAAATTACTTTAATAAAAAAACTATTTTCAAATTTCATACTTTTCCAGAAATCAGTCGTGTATTTTATTTATAATTCACACGATCTCAGGCTTATTGTCTTACTCATAATTATGTTCAACATAAACAGCATTAGCGAAGGGGAAATTAGGGGGAGAAAAAGGAGATGTCGATGAACATTGGTCTTCAATGTTTGCAAATTCAAATGGCCAGGGAAAACCGTGCCGGGAAAATTATTCCATAATCGTGTTGTGCGACTAAAAACGAATCTCTTCACGGTACGATCGAAATACGGCTCGAGGGTAAACTGATGAGCATTCTTAGCGAAAGAGATATCACTAGTGAACTGATTGATATCTCTGTTTCTTATAAGTGGATTCTATCCAATATGTGGAGAGACGTTTAGAGTAGTGTTGGGCATAATCGAATGATTTAAAGAATCGAGATATTAGTATTCGAATGATTTAAAGAATCGAATGATCATTCGAATGATTTTTGAAGGAATATCATAGTAAAAAAGTAGGAAACAAACACTCCATTTCAAGGAAAAAAAAGCAAACACATAACAAGAAAATCATAGCATAATGGTTCTCACTTCTCGTCTTTCCTTTTCAATTCCATATTCAACCCTCAACGATGCATCGAGTGCAAAAATGAATATAAATATAAACTCAGTCATTGAATACATACACACGAGATATACAAATAACCAACTTCTCGAGTTCTCGATTTTGTGTGTTTTCTTTTCTGTCTTTTCGTTCAATATTCGCTTTTCGGTCTCGAATAGGCACTCGAGTCCTCATTTCGCTTAGAGAAAGTAGATAAGCAAAAATCATTCGAATGATTTGAGTATTCGAATGATTTGTGTGAAGAATCGAGATATCTCGAGATGTTGCCTGAATCGATTATAATCGATTATTTCATTCGAATGCGCCCACCACTAGTTTAGACTGCACCCGCCAAAAGATATGAGTTACATTAAAGTTTTGTACGTATAAACGCCTTATAAATTTAAGCCTGATCAGGGGAGATAAAAAATATTGTACATCGATATTAAATTCCTAAGCATTTAGCAACGTTTTTGGCGGTCTATAGAATCCTAACAAAGATCGTCGTTGCCACACATACCGAGTACTGAGAGCTTTTCGGTTTCTTCGATGTAAGTGGCATTCAAGAGTTACGTTTTGCTTCAACGACAATAGTGAGCATTCAGCTTTCGAAGCATTAAACTCCACACGATTTGTTATATCCCATTTAAAAATGTTGTAAAGATTGGAGTTGAATGAGCTAATCATACGATACCATTGCAATTTCACTTCCGAAGCTGAGAGTAGAGAGTAGTTGGCAAAACAATGAAGTGAATTAGAAGTTTCGGACAAGAAATCACTTATAAAAATGAAGAAGAGACTCGAAGACAAAACAGAGCCCTGGGAAACACCAGCATCAATTTTGTAAAGATAAGTCTTCAAACCGTCCAGCGAAACATGTCATGAAAAAATCTAGAAAATAATTGCCTTCAAATAACTAATCCAAAAAATAAGCGCTTTGTTGATACCAAACGCACGCATTTTAGATAAGAGAGCCTAGTGCCTAACTCTATCATATGCCTTATAAATTTCAAGATCAACTATCTCACTTTCTCCAAGACAATAAGATAATGTAAAGATCCGTTCCACTCCTCTGCGAGATATGCGATCAGATCACCAGTTGCACAATTGCCATTCATTCAGAAGTTTTTGATCTTCAAAATATTTCTTAAGCTGATGATTGATCATGACCTTGTAAATAAGGGACCGAAGAAAGGGCCGCTTTATTTAGGAACAGGCTGTTTTCCATCTTCTAGGGAAAGTTCCAGAATTGAAGGTGCGATGAAAAAGCTTATGCAATGATTTTACCAGCCAGATAGAACACTTCTTCAGAAGAATGGTGGATACACCATCAATACCAGCGGATTTGCTTATATCACGATCTCGAAGTGCCCCTGCAACTGCGCTAGTGCAAAAGTATACATTTGCCATTGAATGACCTACGTTCTCAAGTACAGAACGGGAAGTTGTTGCTATCAGGCAACATAGAGCTAGCAGCAAAATAAGCTGCAAGTACATTTGCTCTGTCTGAAGAGCTAGTTATCGGGTTGTTGTGGTAGATAAGCTTTGGAACCGAAGATGAAGGGATGATGGGACATCGCCGGTTTTGGATCTTAATGTCTGGTCATGTAAGAATATGGTCCTTTTTATAACGGCGTTGCAATAGTTTCTGACTTGTTTATGCTTTTTCTGATTTTCCAAAGTTGGGTGGGCTTCGTAAGCGCGGACGGGACTGATATTAAACAATGGTCGAAGTGCCGAATGAAGAGGTAACCATTAAAGTATCAGTGTTAGAAGTCCAGAGTGTGGACCTTTTTCCGTGCAACATCTGGTATTCGAGTGGGTTCATCCAAAAGCTGAGTAAGGTGGTGGTGCTTCTCAGCAAAAATTTCAATTTCTCTTCCTTCGGATGTTATCTGTCCTGAATAGGGGAGTCAATTTGAATTTGTTACATAGAAGTCACCCGCAATAACGACTTGAGTGTGAGGGTACAGGGAAACAATTCGAGAAATGGAATCAAAATGCACACCAAACTCATTAAAAGTTGAATTTCTGTCAAGATTTAGACTCCTTTAATTCAAACAATAATGAATGATGTGCTTGCCACCGTGGTCCCGGTGACCACGCTCAATGCAATTCGATGCGAAACGTCCTGGGTGAGTTCTGAACTGCACTCTTAAAATTTTCATAACGTTGCTAATCCGAAAATATTTATTAATTTGGTTTTGTTAAGTTTCGTTAAGTTTTAAGTTAAGCCCGAACACACCTTTTTGTTTTGTTTTGTTTTGTTTTAAACAACTACTGATGAAATGAGTGGGTTAAATCTTAGAAAACTCAAATACATATCTTGGAAGTTTTCAATTGATTTGAACGCCAAGGCACCAACTTGTAACTCTCTTTCAAAAATGAAATTTAATTATTGTTCGTGGCCATAGAATAAAAATAAAATTTTAATTTAACCACAATATCCGATTTGGGTTAAGCTCCCAACTATCAGCGAATCAGTGAACTCTCTCTGAAGTCGTGGTATTCCTTTAAGTGTCGATTACCACACCACAACTGTGTACGCGTATTAAACACCTTAACTTCAAGAATTTTGGAATCCAGAACGCAACGCAGTCTACCAGTACCATTCAGACAATAGTTCACGTTTTGAGCTGTTGAATTCTTATTTTATTGCCTGTATGCTTCCATTTTGGCAGGGAATCATTTTAACATTGTCATAGAACCAATGACGACGTGTAGTATAGCGCGTAAGAGGAATATTCTCAAATCTCAAGTTTTGTAATTTTACCTCAGCACACGAAATAATGCCAACACGACACCGACAGAATATTTTACAGAAGTGGCTTGAGGTGGATTCACAGATTAGGTATACCGTATACACCATAAACGAAGCTAAACTTTAATTGGGGTTGAATGTTTTGAGGAAATGGATATTGGATTCAATCTATAGATATATTCTTAGTTTTGTTGTTGCTGTTGTTCGAAAACGAAGCTGACTACCCTTGAAAGCGAAGACGTTGACAGATGCAGAAGATTAATTACTTTCTCGATTGGCATGAGCTTAGAAATAGGAATTCGGGTTTCTATTTTGTTTTTTAGGAAAAACGAAGAAGATGAAGCCGAGAAATGAAGTTTAGGCACCCGAAACCCAAAACAACACTAAACTCAAAATGTGTGTGTGCAGATATAGATTGATTTGTTGTTTTGCTTTAATTTACTTTTCATTAAGTGAAGATTATCCTTGTTTTGTTGGATGTCTAAGTGAGCCAATGGATTTGATGGATTGGGTACATATATAGAGGGAAGCTTTTATGGAATTAGGAATGAAGGATTATTTGGTTTTGTTTACAGTTGCTCAGGGTATTTGGAAGTCGTTAAAGATTTTAGAGTGATTCATTGATATAATTTCAAGGTATTAAGTTCTTGTGTTTTATTATTAGTATTTTCTGTTCGATGAGTAAGAAAATGGGTTTTGGCTTTTGGTGTGCATAGTTTAGGAAAGGATGAAACAAAAGATGGGCACGAAAATCAGGAATTGAATTCATTACGAAGATTTTTCTAAATAAAAATTGTAAATTATAAAATGTCTCCCACTAAATGGATGGTTTTGGTGATGGGAGTTTTAACAAGCTATAGCAGATATAAGGACTTGAGTTTTATAACCTAAGAACTGGTGATCAAATTATACTGAAATGGTCTAATTAATTGTTTGACATAATCTTCGAGAAACTGTTATAGACATGGAGTTTTCTCTTAAACCTACAATTGCCAATAATATATTTGATTATTTGTATTTAATTATCAGTCACCATACCCAGTCTTTAAAGTTGTACCAGCGCTTTTTAATCCAAGCCCAAAGCAATTTTATAAAAGATCCTTACTTACTAACTTTACATAACTGTTATATCTATAAGCAGTGTTACCTTCTCCTATTATTTCTAAGCTACATTCGGGGTCCCACAAGGTATCCAATTAGGTTTTCTACTGTTTATTCTTTCTATAAACAATATTGAAATGGTCATCAAATATTCCCATATCTCTCTCTCTGCGCCACCGATAATACCAAGTTTTTCAAGATCATTTCTTCGAGACATGATTTTACTCTTGTTCTTTGTCTGGTGCATGAAAACTAGCTTGGAGCTAGATATTGCAAAGTGCTAATCAATCACTTGTTCACGAAAACGCATGAAATCTTCTCACTGTATCTACCTTCTCCACTATCACCCGATATCAAGTCGATTCGCGACCTTGGTATTTTATGTGAAAGAGAGCTCAAAATATTGATGAGATTATTGTGCTTTGTGAAACAATGGTCCAAAGAATTCTCTGACTCCTACTTGACCCGATTTCTTTACATAATTTCATTCTTGAATACACCTGTGAAGTATGGTCCCCTTATCAACAAATTCATATATCAGGAATCAAAAGCATTCACAGCCGTCTCCTACGTTTTGACATTCTTGGTAAGTCTTAGAATAACCCTGTGATTCTACTGTGGTATTGAAAGCGGTTTCTGATAATTAACTTGAATACACTAAATGAACGAAGAGGAATAATCGACATTCTTTTAATTCATGGACTAGTTTCAGGATCTGTGGACTGAACAACTCTTCTCTTTACAACTCCATTTCTTTTAACAATAATGACCGGAATCTAAGAAATCCTTGTCTCATTTATCTGCCCACCCACCGCACCGTTTCGCTTATGGTTCTTACGAACCTATTACCCGCACGCGTCAGGGGTTCAATTTTAACTGCATTGTACTGCTTCGTCTTTAACCTCAATTCATTCTATCCAAAATCTGCATCTTCTTAATCATCCTCCAGTTTCACCCCAATCCGAGTTCCAATAAGGCACAATCGATCATAGACAGCAAAACTTTGGCTACCGCTCAAATTCTCCCAGAACTATGTGGAAGATTCATTGAAAATTTTACCTCTCTGATCTGTGGCAACGTGCGAATCAGCCCTTGTTCTATTCGATTTCAATATTGACCCGGCCTTATTGGAAAATCTTTTGGAAATAGGTCTTATGAAAAATGCTCAATTCACATAACATAATATATGTATTCGTTTCGAATACAAAAATTGTTCAAAATCGACTGAACAATTTTTGAGAAAATCGAAAAACAAAAAAAAATTTAATTTTTGAAATTTTTTCCTTCTACAAGCTTTTACTAAATTAAATTTTTTGAACTATTTCTGTGTGCGTGTTGTCTACCGAAACCATATACACCCCAAATCAGAAGTAAGTTCTACTCACCGAACGTCCATAAATCACATGATATTGGTTGTAAGCTTACCTTAACCCTAAAACGGAAAATAACTCATCCAGCAATTTAGCCAAAGTAAATCATGTTGTGCTGTGTATCACAATCTCTAGATCAAGTTTTACAACATACGAGTAAAGTGACTGCGGATGCAATGGTCTTTCCATCGGTTTCACGTGAGTTTTCACTAACCCCTATTCGACAATTTTATTTATTAACGTGTCCACCAATCAATCATTGATTGATTCGATCTTCTAAAATGAACTATTGGCACAGCTCTACTTAACCTGTTATTTGGCCAAGAAAATAGCGTTTAACCACGAATCAAAACATTTAAAAAAATTAACATTAATACCTGCAGAAATAATTACAATTCTGCTAACAAGAAATATCGGGATTTGTGTAAAATGAAGAAGCAAATAGCTTAAAACATGGTAATTCAGCCAAAGAGTGATAGAAGATTGCCAGAGAGATACGTGCGGTCACTTTTAATACGCCCACATTTGTATCAGCCAAGAATTCAAATCATATTTTTATGACGCCATCACAAACCTGTGATTCTATCAGTGCAAGTCTTCCCCGAATTCAACTTTAAAAGAACTTAAAGCCTCAGGTTAGGAGGAAAGACTATAGGAATTTTATAAAAATGCCAGCTCCTTTTCTAGTCATCGAGATTCACATATTACTTGTTGAAATATTTGAAATTGGAATCGTTCCTCAATCATTCCAAAAATCGATTTTATTTATCCATTGTTCCAGAAAGGAGATGCAAATGTGGTGTCAAATTATTGAGGACTGTCTTTTCTTGACACGCTTGATAAATGTATTTACCACCATACTTCTAAAGAGACTTACAACTTGGATAGAAGATAATAACACAATAAATGAATTTTAAGCAGCTTACAGATCTAACTATTCTACTGTCGGCCACGTTTTTAATCTATCATGTCTTAAGCAAATTAAACTTAATCAGAAGAAGGAGCTCTATGCCTTTTTTATGGAACTTAAAGTTGCTTTCGATAATTTTAATTGTTTTATAAACTTTGCACTGCGAAAATTTCTTCAAAAATGGTTACCATTATCAGGGCACTTTACATGGATACTTCAGCTGCTGTTTGGGATGGTAAAAATGTATTCGAATTTTTCCCCTCGAACAAAGGCATCAGACAGGGATGCGTCTTAAGTGCTCTGCTTTTCATTATATACCCTTTGGCTTATTTATAGAAGGTTTTCCCATCAATGCCCTCTTATATCCTTATCTTTCGAATAAGCTTTCAAAGCTTCAAGAACTAATATACAGCTTTATAACACATTGCAACAAGGGTAATCTTGCAATAGCGGAAATAATAATTTTACGAAATGAAGGACGTAGAGCTGCTTGTGACAATTGGTTTTTCAATTGCACTGAAGTTACAGTGTCAAACCAATATAAATATCTGGGAGCAACATAAAAAAAACTCTATTAATTCTACATGATCCAAACTTCTAAGCAATAAATCAGTTAACGTTCAACTAAATTTTGAGTTCATAATGCTCCTACGAGATCAATCATGCTGTAAACTGTGCCCTGGTCTGGAGCCTTAGCGAACACATACAAATTGATAAGCTACAACGTTTTTTTTATGTTCTACATATCGAAACTGGTCTCCCTAAAGCCGTTCTAACAACTCTCAACCTTCATTTTTCGTATACTTGGAAAACACTCAATCTTCCCAAAGGTAGACTACCAAGGATTTTCTCGGTATTTTTATTGGAAAGAAGATTTCTTGGGCTGAGTAGTGACTGAATTTTATCAGCGGAATGTCAATAGATTTTTCTTTCACCGTGAATTTGCATGAGTGCATAAAATTCTAATAGCAAAGCTTAAGGCAAAACCAAATTTATAAGCGATACCAACCAATCCCAGTTTCGCGATGATTACTTCAATCTGATATATTCTGAAGAAACAAATTACTTTGACGACTCAAACCATCGCGATATGAATTGCCTCATCTTGAAGAATCACTGTGGACTTATCTTATCTTATGGAATGGAAGTTCCTTTAAAGAGATACTAATGGTCTCTGGACACTTTGCAACTTAGATTGTTATGAAAATACTTTTCACTTCGTCGGAATTAGCTCAATCTTCGAAGACTATAAGAGGATACTCCCTGGAATGACTAACTTTCCCGATCACAATTTTTAAACGTGCTAAATGTGTAACGATGCGTTGTATGCTACTCCACTTTATGTTACTTTGGTATTACTAGTGAGAATTGATCTTCACCACATTGAATTCACACGCACCATGGACACATGACGGCACAGGAAAATCTACAACATTGTTATTTTTCGTTCACCACTTACACAGTTCACATTCAGTCTTTACTGAAAAAGTATCATGAGGACCTACTTGGGTGAACGAAAACCACCACTTCGACCATACGCAAAGTCAGGTGACATAGTAAATTGATTTTATTGATAATTTGAACTCCAGTCTTAGACAAGCGTAGGCGATTCGGACATTTTAGCTTTCCTTCCTTTCTCGAAGCCTCCTCTACCAATGGTAAGGGGTTTCGTGGAAAGATACGTTTGGTAGGAGAGATTGTCCAGCTATTTCTTACTAAGGCTTTCCCCACCAGTGCTAAGGGTTTTCGAATTAAAACGTCCTTTAATTGGCACCGCACCAGGGGCTTTGATACCTGCTGATGCATCAGAGCGTTTTAGCCTGCTGTTTTGAGTACCACCAGGGGCCTAGTACCGGCTGATGTACCACAGCGTCCTAACTTGCTACTTTAAGCACAATCAGGGGCGTACTACAGTCCGATCCCATCATAAGCCCGACGTCAGACTAATAGGACCAGTTTTTAAAGCCGTATTACCAGAAGCCAGATTACCCGATACCAAGTACCAGGATCAGCGGTACTTGTATTACTACTACTACTACTTCAATTGAAGTACGAGGGTAAGCCCAGAAGTATTCGACCTAACAAGGAAAACACAAAAAATTTGGGGAAAAATATCTTTATTTCTCTACATAGTCTCCTTTAAGCTCGATACACTTTTCCCAGCGATGTTCAATAGCTTCGATACCCTGTTTATAGTGAGAACCGTCGAGCTCCTCAAAACAGCCATCAACCGCAGACTCCACCTCTTCATTGTTGGCAAATCTTTTAATACCGAGCCATTTTTTCAAGTTTGGAAACAGAAAATAATCCGAGGGGCTTAATCTGGCGAATAGGGTGCGTGAGGAAGCATTCGAACTTTAACTCATTGATTTTGGCCATCGCGATAACAGATGTGTGAACTGGTGCATTGTCTTGATGAAACAAAACTTTCTTTTTCGCCAAATGCGGTCGTTTTTTTTTTATTTCGTCACTCAAACGCTGTAATAAGTTCGCATAATACTCGCCGATGATTGTTTTTCCTTTCTGAAGATAATCAATGAAAATTATCCCACGCGCATTCCAAAAATCTGACGCCAGGACCTAGCCTGCAGATGGAACTGTCTTCGTCTTTTTTGTAGCCGATTCTCCCCTTTCAGTCAATTGTTTTGACTGTTCCTTCGTCTCAGGTGTGAAATGATGGACCCATGTTTCATCTATGGTTATGAATCGACGCAAAAACTCTGCTTTATTGCTGTGAAACTTCGCCAAACACTCGATTAAAACATCCTCACTACACTGTTTTTGTTCCATTGTGAGTAAGCGCGGCACCCATCGTGTGCACAGCTTTCTCATCTCCAATTTTTCAGTCAATATGCGATGTACAGCACTTTTTGAAATGCCTACCATGTCTGCTAGCTCGCGCGCTTTCAGTCGACGGTCACCCAATACCATTTTGTAGATTTTCTTCACCATTTCTGGCGTGGTCACCTCATTTGGTCGACCACTGCGACGTTTTGGTAGCTCATACGACCTCGTTTAAACTCTGCCACCCAATATATTACTGTTGTAAACGTAGGTAGCATGTAGCACCAGAATTACCATCAAACAAAATTAATGTCAACACCATAAAAATACAAAAAAATAGTAATTTTAGAAATGTTAGAGTTCAAATTTTTTTAAAAGCTAGTAAAAAGTCATTTTAAAATCTACTTCGATTTTTCTCAATTTACTTCACCTTTTTCTTCAAATCTACTTCCACTTTTTTTCCGGAGTGGTAACGCTGACCAGTATAACGGATACGAAACAGCAAGACTAGAATCCAGAAGAGTTGATACCCGTGCCGTGAATCATTCGATTACCAGAATTGAGATACTCGTACTATAGTAAAAGAATATTGTGTGTTATAGATATACATATGTAAGAGTTATTTTCAATAAATATTTTCTAATAAGGTTTGAAGACCTTTTCCTGTGAAGTTTCGTGTTTTCTTCAGGACGACCCTGGCGAGACCGGCGAGCATAACCTCGGCTGGAAAGCAAAAAGAGACATCACAAATGGCAGCTGCTATACTTAGATCTCTATAAGTTCTTAAAAGTTTCACTTAAATATCGCTATATCTAATTTTAAATTTTCGTAATTTATAAGACTCGCTAAGCTTAAATTCTTAACCCTCAATTTATTTCAACGGAATAAGGCCTTAGTCTTCGCTATTCCACGTTTATTAATTTGGCTGTAAAAGAACATTTAAATCGATTACCAATTTTAGGTTTTAACCCATTTCACCCTATAAAGAACTAAATTTTGGAAACCTTCTATGCAATTCTCTCAGTATAACCTTAGAAATCAAGATTCCTTTGGAATCCGGACATAAAAGCATTTGAAAAGACAAAACCAAACAACTTTTTGGGTACCTTTCGTGCGCTGCTGCATCGTGTTAAAATCTGATAAACCGATTTCGATCAAAGTTCACAGGAAAATTCACGTTCCAATACCAATACATTCTATTTTAAGCCGTATCCTTCTCTCTTACAGATTGTTCGTTGAGAAAAAATACCAAAAACTAAATTTAACATCCCGGAATGTGTCCTTTATTAACTTCTCGCATTTTACCCTAAACTATTGTGTTTTCCTTTTTCTCCATATTTTTCTGCCCAATAAAATACAAAAGAAAAGCATTTTCTGTACGTATGTACTGTACATTCAAGGAAGCTTCTACCTTGGCCTTAGCGAGTTTTAATGTGCTTATATTAATGGCTCGGAAATTCTATACTGCTTACTGCATCCCGCTAAATCCAACTCTTCAGTCAAGGTTCCGGAAGTGGATGGATGCTTGAGGCAAAAGAATTTCTTATAAAATTTTCGAAATGAAAGGCATTAACGTGAAGGACGGGACCAGAACAAAAATGAGCACGACAAAAATGTTTACAACAGAATCCAGAGAAGGATTGTATACGAGTAAGAGGAGGTTTCTTTGTCGATTACGAAATGGTAAAATACTTTCAGGATGATAATGCAGTCTTATGAAATTCTGAGAACTGTTCATTTTGCCACAGAACATCTACATACAAACGAGTACTTATATAGGTACCTTTTAAATTTGCTTTTATTTGATATTGAGGAAATATCATTATGATGAGGATGAAACCTGACAAACTTCCAACCAGGTATCCTGTTGGTTTGCAGGGACTTATTTTGTTTATAAAATAATAACAAAATGTCCATTGACGTGTTCTGATGGTAAAAAAAGGACAAGCTTTATCCATTTAGCTGTAAAAGTTGTTTTTTTTTTTTGAAGAAACAAAATGCCGACTCAGACACACAGAAATTTTCTTGTGTTCAGATGATACTTTTGTATACAACCCTAAATACATAAGCCCATTTAGAGAATGAAGAAAATACAAGACGATGTCTCCTATTTTTAGGGCAGCAAAACGGGCCATATGGACCACCAACACTTAGAAAACTTACATCCGGAAACTTTTTGTACTTTGTGTCGTCGTCGTCCTTTTGGTTCTGTGTGCCTGGCTTGGACCATTATTAGCACAAAAATGGCCCAGTTGTTGGAGTTTTATCTCTTCCACTGGCCTCTACTGAATTAAAATAACATCAAGACATAAAAGTTTCCATCTTTGTCAATAAAAAAAATAAATCGAAAAATAATAAAAAAAAAATCTGAAAAATATGCTTCTTTCTGAAATAATAAAAGCAAAGTCGGAAAAATCAAGGCTTTCACTTCTATTAGCAAAATATGTGGTACTGGAAAATGGCTGTGGGTTGGCTGCTCGATACGGGAACCTAATTTTGATGGTATCTCTCAAGCCAATAGAAACATGTATGTATGTGCCTCTCCGGGGATAGAAAACTTCGAGAACCGTTCCGAAAATTGCTTTTGATTGTGTTTTTTTTTATCTATAGTTAACATGGTATTGGAGTGGAGGTAGCAATAGAAAGAAGTTACAAAAAAAATTGAAGAAAAATTATTTTCCTTACTGAACCCATCCTTTCTATGTATACGGAGGATTCATCAATAAATTACGAACAAATTGGATTAGTGCTTTTGGTATCTAATTGGTTTATTGAGAAAGATAGTAACAATGGTTGGATTTTTCTATGAGGCCATTTGGGTCTGCATCTCTATGTGAACCATAGCCACGGATGAACGTGATATAATTTCGCTTTCATTTTAAGCATCAATTCAAGCAGATAAAAATCTATTGTAAAGTTTAAATTTTCTTTGTCGAAAAAAAACCCTGGAACATCGCACAACCAAGGAAGTATTGATTGCATAATTTAAGGCTATTCAGATTTGCGTCAGTTAATTTTAACAATATAACTCTCACTCAGAGAAATGTCTGGTAAGCAATTACCATGAGTCTTGTTAATTTTACAAGGTGCACTTTCAATTTTAAGTTTGTAGAAATTTCAGACTAGTGTCAAACAAACAACTAAGAATGTTAGTTTAATCGAAAAATTAATAAAAATTTTAATCCGGAAACTATGATTTAATCCGCAATTTTTAAGATTGTTTACTTTCAACGAGTAACGTGTTTAAATCAAAAAACTACACTTAATTAATTTAACGAATTTCTTATTTAAAACTAAGCAATCTTCTTGATTAAATTAATTTAAACGTTAGTTCTGACACTAAAAATTGTCGTTGGAGATTTTAACGCCAAGCTAGGAAGAGAAGACATCTTTGGTGACACGATTGGAAGATATAGTCTGCACAACACCCCCTCCGATAACGGATTATGGCTGATTGACTTCGCTGTGAGGCGAGACGTTCTTGCAGCTAGTACGCAGTTCAAACATCTTGATATTCACAAAGGGGTATGGTGATCTCCTGATCAATTAACCGTGAGCAAGATTGACTTCATTGCGATCGATTCAAGGCACTTCTCCAGTATAACATGGACTCAGACTACGCCTCGTTGTAGCCAAGGTTCGACGACCCAAGCCAAAACCAGGAAATATTGCGAGGAAGTTCGACGTTGGACACTAACAATCGCAAGGTCCTTTTCCGATCGAGTTTCTAACACAACCTCTTTAGAAGTCCATTCCGTCAGCATCAAGTATTGAGGTTCAGTGGCAACATTGCCATGCAGAAATCGGAGATGCCACCTCTGATGTGCTGGGTTTTACACGACCACCACAACGAAACCCCTGGTTTGACGATGAGCGCCGGCAGGCTCATGCAGCAAAACAAAAGGCATATTAAGCGGCGCTGCAAAGAAGGACCAGAGCTGCTCGCAAGATCTATAAGCAGAGGGAAGAAAAGAACACCAGCTTCTCAGAAAGAAAAACAAGGAGCATGGGAAGCGCTTGATCGAGGAAATAGAGGGATGCCATAGCAGGAATGAGGTTCGGAAGTTTTACCAAAAGGTAAAAAAATCATCACAAGGATACAATCCCCGAGCCGAAACCTGCATGAATAGTCAAGGTAACATCGTAGCAGAACCGCAGTCCATCTCCATGCTGATAATATGGAAAGAACATTTCTCCAATTTGTATAACGGCGATGAAGAAGAAAATGCCGCTGCTATAGAGAAAGTACCATTCAACTAAGACGACGCAGACCAATAATAGCGCCCACCCGACCTGGACGAAATGAAGATAGCTATATCGAATCTCAAGTCCAATAAAGCCGCTGGAGCTGACGGCCTCACTGCCGTCAAAGCGGCAGGCGATGACTTCGTTAGGAATATGCACCAGCTGCATGCCCGATGAATGGAACCTCAGTATTGTCTGTCCGATCCTCAAGAAAGGAGACCCTCTGAACTCCGCCAACTACATAGGCATAAATCTCCTGAACACCTAAACACCTCGTACAAGATCCTTTCTACTGTACTATGTGAACGTCTGAAGCCTTTCGTCAACAACCTAATAGGTCCATATCAGTGTGGCTTTAGACCAGGAAAGTCCACCATCGATCAAATATTCACATTATAGCAGATCTTGGAAAAAACCAGGAGCTACAAATCGACACCTACCAACTTTTCATCGATATCAAAGCCGCGTATGATAGCATCTATAGGAACGAACTATATAGAGCAATGTCTAGTTTTGGTATCCATGACAAACTTGTCCGTTTGTGCAGGATGATGATGGAGAACGCACGCTGCACTATGGGACCAAATGGTGCAAACCATCTCAAAAATCCATAACTTTTTCGTTTCACAAAAGTTTTTTTTGAAATTTTGCACACTTATACTTGTAAAACCAAGAATTTAAAATATTAAAACGTTTCATATAGAAATAAATTATTTTCTTTTTTTTTTAATAAAATAAAATAACAAATTTGTAGATTTTGTTTAATTTATATGGGAAAAATTTGTTGGAGCAAGAATTATTGCAACAATTTGGATGAAATTTGTACAGTTTTTTTCTTTTACCGGTGAAAACATCTGAAAGTAGTTTTTGTGAAATCCGCCCACTACCACGCCCATATTTTTTTGATTTTTGTTATTTTCTTATTTTTAGTGACCAGGAAGCCGAACATTTTTGTTTGAGGTTTTTTAAACTCAAGACATCAGATGCATATTTTTCTGCCCACTTTCCCGCCCACTTTCACGCAGCTTTTTTTTAATTTTCAGCTTAAAGTTCATTAAAAGCAGGCCTCTTTTTTGATTAAGTTTTATATGTAGAAATTAATTTATGAAAAGTATTATTTTTTAGTAAAACCCGTGAACTGCCACGCCCCTTTTTGATATATAAAAGTGTTTCACCCTTAAGAAAAAAAAAACGTAATTCAAAAGTATCTTATTACTAGGTTATGTATCGATATTAATGTATGTTTAAAAGTTCTTTAGCCTCGTCAAACAATGCTTTGGTATCATTTTTTGTTCTTGGTTTTCCCAGATTAGATATATGCGGATCAATATAATAAAGTGTGTAAAATATCTTCGTTCGTAGCTGATCTTGAACATTTCCTTGCAAATAAATTCTCTCATTTTAGTTTTTTTTTTAAAGTTAATGCGAATCCTTCAAACGCTTTATTGAGAATAAAAGCTTAGTTATCTCATTACATTATTTATGAATGTTGCCTCTTGATTGATTAATATTACAACAACAATTTGGCTATCCCATGCCAACTCTATTACCTTTTCGACTATTTTCACATGCTTTTGTTGTTGCTTTTGGTATTGTTTACGATTCAGTTTACATATTGTATGCAGTTCTCTTTTGAGTGAACTGTTAACTTTTTGTCTTCTTCTGTTTTCTGTTATTTATATGTACCTACATTTGTATTATATGCAACATACCCCACACACCCCCTCCCACCCTCAAATGCTTGGCATTTATTTTTATTTAATTATGATTTTTTTAATATAAATATGAGTAAGGAAGTTTAAAATTGGAAAACAAATATTTTATTCTAAAAATAAAATTTTGAATTTTAATAATATTGGAAACAACTGATAAAAACTTATAAATTTTGTGGAAACATAGTCACTTATATGATGATTATGAAAATGTGTTGCACATGTTTTAACAGTTATTTTTTTGAATTTTTTGACAAAAAATAACATTTTTTTTTTAATTTGAGCTAAGGTAATAAAATAATGGTCTAAAACTTTTTGGAATACATATTTATGTGCATCAATTAAGGTACCACATTTTTGCCAAATTTTAATTTTTTTCATCACTTAACAATAAAGTTATAAGAATACGAATTTTTATTCTATAAACTTATGTTTCTTTCTCATCATACGTTTTTTCTTCTTAAAGAAAAATGCATGAAAATGCGAAAGTTTTTATTTTTGTTTCCAAATTAAAAATATTTTTAGAATACAAAACAGCCCTTAACTAAACGGAGGCAGCCGGAGCTAACAGAGAAAACTTTAATTGAAAACAAAAAAATGAAAAAGATACTGCACCTTACTCATTATTTTTTACTAATTTACTGGTGAACTAAATTAAAAAAAATATAACTGTTTTGTAAAGAACAGGGTTTGGGCTTTTCAAAAAGGTATAATACTTATACATTATGTCCAGAAAAATACGAAATAATTGACTTCAAACTCTCACTTCTAATAATTCTAAAAAATAAAAATATCGAAATGTCATTTTTAACGGTAATTTTAGGTACCTAGAACAAAAGTAAGATACAAAAAAGTTACTGTGTTTGGAAGAATCCTATTTCTAGTATATAATCCCATCATTAGATTTTTCAAATTACGAAATTCACCAAAACCATTTTTGAGATGGATTTCATCATTTGGTCCCATAGTGCGCTGCTCCATCAAGGTCGGAAAAGATCTCACCGATGCATTTGTTATCAAAAAAGGTTTTAGGCAGGGCGATGTCTCTTTGCTGACACTTCTTCAACATCGTTCTTGAAAGAATAGTGCAAAACTCACGCGTCAGCACAAGAGGCACAATCTTTCAAAAGTCCGTCCAATTACTCGGATACGCCAACGACATTGACATTATTGGAAGAACAAGAAGTGATGTTTGTGGCGCATGTGTGAGCATTGAAACGGAATAGAAGAAGATGGGTTTAGCGGAAAATGACGGCAAGACCAAGTATAGGTATGCTATCATCAAGGAAGGACACACAACACCGACATCTTGGACAGAACGTAACAATAGGCAGCTATAACTTTGAGGTAGTGAAGGACTTCACATAGGTGTCGCTATAAACTCAGAAAATAACACTAGCGCTGAAATCAAACGGAGAATAACTCTTGCCAATCGCTGCTTCTTTGGACTAAGAAGGCAATTGTGGAGCAAAATCCTCTTTCGAGCAACTAAAGTGTCCCTCTATAAAACCCTCATCATACCCGTCCTTGTATATGGTGTAGAGACATGGCCTTTGTCGAAAATGGAGGAGAACGCTTTAGAATGTTTCGAGAGGAAAATTCTTCCATTGGTCTTTGGTCCCATCTGCATAGACGGGGGCTGGAGAAGAAAATATAACCACGAACTGCACGGGCTGTACAGCGAAACTGACCAAGTCAAACGAATCAAAATCCAACGAATGAGATGGCTAGGTCATGTAGAGCGAATGAACCCAAAATTCCCTTCCCGGAAAGTCTTCGAATCCAACCCCGAGCAACGGTGCAGAAGAGGAAAACCGCGACTCAGGTGGCGCACACAAGTATGAGATGACCTCAACCAACTTGACGTGCGAAACTAGAGACAGCTAGCTAGGGACCGAGCTAGCTAGAGAAGCTTGTCAGTTTAGGCCCTGGTCCACCCCGGACTGTAGACTCGGGATGTCGTTGCTCGGTGGCCATCCTTCTGACTAGGTGATTAGGTTGATTGACTGTGTTCTGCACCAGCTTCTTTGACGAATTAAGAAGGTAATTGGCGAGCGGTATTATTTTTGCTTTTGTGTAAAGGTCTTCGTTCCTGTAGTTTTTTGCTCGCTGCGGGTTGAATTGGAGTCCGGTGCAAATTCTTAGCATCTTCCTCTCGAAGATTTGGAGTTCCTTCATCGCTGTCTTTGAGCTCCTAAGCCAGACTGGAAAACAATAGCTGATAACTGGCCTCAGAAGATGTTTGTAGATGAGCACCTTCCTCTGTTGGCTGAGTCCTGATCTTCGCCTCATCAAAGGGTGTAGTCGATGGAATGCCCAGTTGGCTTTTCTGAGTATACTTCTTGAGTGCGGGTTGAACCTTAGCAACTCGTAGGTACTTGAAGTTCTTTTTGACTGCAATGGTGGATCCATCCGGAAGTTTCAGAACTAAGTTTCTGCAGGTGGTCGCTGAGCGAGATCTGCACTCACTATAGGTCTCCTGAAGCAGAAAAGCTCCGATTTGTCAGTATTGATTTTGTTGCTCCATTTTTTGTAAAAATGAAACAGTCTGTGGATATGAGTCTCTACTTTCCGGACAGCGACTAGTGGTGACATTGAGGTTGCATATGTGAGTGAATCATCAGCATACAGTAGGTTTTCACAACCGGTTGGGATGGGCTGGTCTGATGTCTTCAGACTGTAGAGGAAGGGGCCCAGTTTTGAACCTTGTGCGACTCTGGCTTTGACATTCTTCATGGTAGATGAGCAGTTTCCTAACTGCACCAAGAAGTTTCTGGAAGAAGGAAACGAAAAAAGAATTTTTACTAGTGGTGGGGGTAGATGTAGCAGATGCAGTTTGTGGATAAGAGCGTCTATCCAGACGCTATCGAATGCTTTCTCGACAGCCAGAACTGACTGTTACACGATGACTGTTGAGAGCTATGGTGGTGTCATGCTGCAACTTCAGGAATGGGTGTAACGTAGAGTGTTTCTCTCTAAAGCCAAACTGCATGTCAGGTATTAAGTTGTTCTCGCTGCAGAACTTCTTAAGATTCCTTAGTATCAGCTCTTCCAAAATCTTGCTTAAATTGCTGAGGAGCGATATTGACCTATAGTTAGAGATCATGTTCCTGACACCATTCTTCGGGATCGCCACGATCTTTGCAGTCTTCCATTTTTGGGGAAGTAGTTGTTGTTGATACAGTTGTTCAAAATGATAGTTAAAAGGATCAGTACTGTCTCTGGCATCCTCTTGATAATAATGTTCGATATTTCATCTGGTCCGGTTGATTTCTTGGGCCTGCAGCTACTGATTATTTCTGCTGTGCATTCTTAGGTTTTTGCAGTCAAGTGGGTCACTCGCTGGATTGGTGTCGCTAAATATCGTTACCTCTATGGTGGGTGCCAGGGTTTGTTGAATAGAATCCTTCACTTCATCAAGGAAGACTGGATCTGCAGATGGATTGGAGATGAAGTTTCCTTCAAAATATTCGGCAAATGCCTCTGCTTTGTCCTGTGTCGTTTCAACTTCTCCATTGTTGGTGATAATGGTTTCCGGCATCGGTGGTGTTTTCCCAATCAGCTTGTTGATGTTCTTGAAGGCGTCTGGTCCTGGTTTGATTGATTGCAGTCTCTTGTTGAACTGGTTATTATTATGGTGTTGAATGGAGTTCTGCAACATAATATTGACACATTTGAGTTCACTGCATACTATCTATTAGTTGTTGTTCTTGTGTTCAGTTCACGGTGGTGGATCTTTTGAAGACGTTTCCTTAACCTTTGTCGGTCAGTGTAAAGGTTTTGGATAAACTCGGGAAGGTGTTGGTATCTGTCCCTTGACGTCTTGGGCTTTTTTCGGATGTCCAGTGCGTTAGAAAGAGCTGTTTCCAGACAGCAGATGGCTGTATCAATTTCTGTATGCGTCTTCTTGTGATTTGCTGTGGGCTTTTATACTGTTGGAGGCGGTAGCACATTATAATATGATATTTATAAAATATGTGTTGTTAATGATTTCGCATAGCACATTGACATTTACTTCATAAAAAAATGTGTGATTTTATATAAACAAAAATATGGTATTATTACAATTGAGTGAATTTAAAATGTATCATGTACATATGTTACAAAACTAAAAACGAAGATTATAATGAAATAAGAAAACTTTTTCAATTTTAAGCGGAGTGATTGAATTAAATTCAATAATTGCGTCTGTCTTAGAAGGGTACGACAGCATCTAACTGATGAGCCCACTGTCGTACCTGGGCGAAACGCACTATGGAGTTGAGGTCGCATAAAACTTTCAATTGAACAAAACTAAAAATAATTTCCGAAATAAGAAGAAATGGATTCACTGATAATATCTTGCCATTGTTGGTTCTTAAAGCATATCCGTTGGTTCCCTACATATTGCCCTAAAATACTGGAACTTTGGAAATACGATATCTCATCTGTTAGGGGTACATCGACTTTGATGGCCTCCTAGAGTATTTCGCTTGCCCTGGATGTGAATTTTTTGACAATGCTTTGAGTTACTGCCGCTTTCAATGAACATCCTCAAGTGTGCAGATGTCAAGGGTTGTTTTATCCGCCAGTACTTGCTATGATCAAGAGTATTTTTTCTTTCAATGCATACAAGAAATCAACCAAATGAATGAAACCAAACCAAACGAAACCCGAATACCCTGAGTTACACTTCCTAGTGTCTTATTAATCACATTTAAAATTAAAGATACAAGAGTAAGGATTTGCCAAAGCTGTGAGTTACAAACCTATGTTTTTTTTCTGTTAACTCCTTTGAATTCCTACCTGAAAACTTTACCATCACATTTAGATGTGTGTTTTTTTATTTAGTTTTTCATGGAGTATCATCATCATCATCAAGTTGATAAATCCACTTATCTTGGTCCGGAATAATTCATTGTTGAACTTTCACGTGATATCGCAGAACGAAGGTTGGATGGATTTTTTGTTCATTATTTACCTACCTTAATATGTCAGGTGTGTGTGTAAGGAAGAATTTTAAGGGAGGTATTTTTTGTGTCCGTTTTCTTTTTTGTTGATGTAGCAGAATTAGTCAAGGAGCTCATTAGTCATTGTTTCTATGTAAACCTGGAATGTATGTATGTTCATTAGGCGATGAGATGATTTGTCTTTCCTTTTTTTTTTAATTTTAAATTAAAAAGTGTAATAACTAATCACTAATCAGGATCTAATTTGTTCATGAAAAGATCTTGACATGCAATTCAATGGTAAAAATATAGGTAATATGATGAATTTAATTAGAAGAAAGGATTTTTTTAATTGGCTATTCTTTATGATAGCAGAGCAACATAGGGTTTTGTTTTGTTAGCTGAAATATAGTCAAGTGATACTATAGTATACTAAGGGCAAAACAAGGAGTTCATAATTAGGTACAATTTTCTTGCATCGCGTTAAAACTTAAAGAATACAACTCAGATATGGAGTGTATGAGGAATATTTTCTGAGTATTCTTACCCGTTTTCAATTTTTTACAAGTTACTATGGCAGTCAAAGAAAAATGCAAATTAATCATACAAAATCCAGACCAGAACCGGAATACTGCTTTCATCACAGAACAACATACGGCTGTGAAAGGCATTGATTCGACTTTAACATCCTCAAAAATTAATCAAGTAATGCCGAAATAATTCTGAGTCTGAACATTAACCTCGGACACACTCTTATTTGTGTTCCGGGTTATTGTAGCATTGATGGGAATGCCATGCAAATATCATTACTTCATAAACTCACATATGGAAAGATTCAGCATTCAACTCGGATCTATGAAGGGATATTGCCTCTTACTTTCTCTAAACGATTCGAACCGCAGCAGGTGGAAGAGTTTAATTTAATTCGGCTCACCTATTATAAACTCCGAACAATTTATCTGAAAAGCAGAACAAGGTACAATAGCCAGAATTGTTGGTCACTGGGTCAATAGGCATTCCTGACAACATCGACGCTAAAACAACCAGGAAAATAACACAAGCGAAATATCCATATTTCAACAAAAAAATAAGCGCATTTTGGACGGTACGTTCAGATCTTTGGTTTAAGCAAGTTGAATCTCAATTTTATACGGCAGGCATTAAGAACGATAAACCGAAATATCTAACCATCGTTGCAGCAATCGAGAGTAATGTTCTAGCACAGGTACCTAAGCAACATTATCCTAAGACCACCAAAGGAAAACCTGTACTAAACATAGAAGAACAGATTAATCGCTCAATATGCAGACTCCGGAAAAATTCGTCTTCGAAAACTGCTTCCAGAAACCGAAGAAATTGAATTGGAGTCAAAAAGCCATCTTCTTTACTAAGATAATTAAAGGACGTAGCTGGTACCAACGTTAACGATGAGCTCCTCAAGACATTGTGGCTGCAGCGGCTTCGCCAGCATAATGCAAAGCATTATTATGTAATCAATGAAAATCTTACAGAACTATCAGTTTTTTTTTTTGCTGACAAGATCGCCGAGGTGATTGGAAATTCATACGCAGCCGCAGTAAGTACAAAACCGACATCTTCCCTTGAAGCTCACATTATACTACTAATGAGATAAATCGAAGAACTGACGTGCAGTGTATCGGCAGTAAATCGTCGTGTATCAAGTATTTCGAGCAATAATCCTTAATATAGTATTTTTTTAGACCTAAAAAAGATCACACGATCACCACCGGTACAAATTGCAAGTTCCATCGAGGTGACTCATCATTTTGTAATGAAGCATTACAAGTCTGCCTCCCACCCCCCCAACAAACGGACCTGTACAATAGTTATTTACATTACCTCACCAGAGCTAAGCCCTATTCCAACCCCGAATCCCCTATCCAACAAGGTCCCATATTAACCTTACCAAGACACCCTCCATGCCACGGACCTGTGAAAAATAACATAAAACGAATACTTACCAAGGCTACAACATGCTCCCATAGCATGTGTCAACCACAAGCCATGGTCAGCAACTGATTACAAAGGAGCTTATCAGTGTACATAAATCAATGGCCAGATTCGTCTGTGATTTGCCGGATTCGTCCGTTGGTTGCTGGATTCTTCCGTGATATTCCGGATTCGTCCGTGATTTGCCGGATTCGTCCGAGATTTGCCAGATTCGTCTGTGATTTGCCGGATTCGTCCGTGATTTGCCGAATTCATCCGTTGATTTACCAGATTCGTCCGTGATTTGCCGGATTCGTCCGTGATTTGCCGGATTCGTTCGTGATTTGCCAGATGCGTTATATTTTATAAATAAAGGAATATTGACGTTAAAATCTGAAGTTAGTACTACTTTAGATAGAACCCCAGTAAACCGGCGAGCAAAACCTCAGCCTTTGACAAAAGTACATCACAATATACTGACTAAAGAACCACCAACGCATTCAAATGCCAGGAAAGGTAAAAAAGTACGTCAATTTCTCGCAATGGTCAATTTTTATCCTTGCTTCATACCGGTTGCCGTTAAGTCCCAAGTCGTACTACAAGCGCTGATAAGGTAACAAAAAGAACGACCGAACCCCCATTCAGTGGACGAGTGACATCTCAACAGCATTCGAAAATTGTAAGCAGTCGTTATCTGAAGCTGCCATTTTGTATCATCCCAGCGCATTAATGGTTGACGCATCCGATATCCCTATTGGAGCTGTACTCCAGCAACGTGAAGGAAAGTGTTGGGGTCCAGTTGTTTTTAATTCCACGTAAGCTTTTACCATCCCAAGGTCGTTTCAGCATCTACGACCGAGAACTTTTTGGTGCATATTCTGTGGTAAAATATTTTCAACACATGCTTGAAGGTCGTACTTTTTTTACCTTTATAGATGACAAGCTGCTAACCTACGCTTTCGCTCAGAAATCGGAAAAGGCTTCACCGAGACAACAAAGGTATCTGGAGTACATAACTCAATTTTCAACCGATGTGCGTTACCTGCCAGGAAGTGAAAATGTTGTCGCCGACATACTGCCAAGGATCGAATTGATTACATCTTACGACAGCATCGATTACAATCTTCTTTCAAAAAACCGATGAAGAATTAAAGCGTTTCATAGATGAAAAATCAACATCGCTGCTATTGAAGTAATTCCCTGTTCCTGGTCATGACAACCTAACAATATATTGCAACATTTCACAGAAAATTATTCGCCCATACACGACAAATGAACTAATGCGCGCAGCATTTAACAGCGTGCATAATTTAGCACACCCTCGAATTCGAGCCTCAGTGAAAATGGTAAGCGATCGATTTATCTGGCCAAAAATAAAAAAAGAATGCAGATACTGGTCGAAATCATGTTTAGCTTGCCAACAGAGTAAGATTTCTCGACATAACGTGACACCTGTAGGTAAGTACACCAAAACAGATTAACCGATTTCAGCATATAAACATCGATATTGTTGGCCCTCTACCGCCTTCGAAAGAATTTAGTTATTGCTTAACGATGATCGAAAAATTTTCGAGGTGGCCAGAGGTAATTCAAATTGAAGACATTACTGCAAAGACTATTTGCCGTGCAATCTACTTCAACCAACTACTACAACTACAATCTACTTTTTAACCAACTATCAAAAACACTTGGCATCAAGCATTTGCGAACAACATCCTACCATCCGCAATCCAACGGTCACGTGGAGCGATGGCATCGTACGCTCAAGGCAGCAATCAAGTGCCAAACTTCCACAAATTCGATCGATTTGCTCCCAACCATTCTTTTAGGACTTAGCAAAGTGTACAGAGAGGATCTTAAAGCGACTGTAGCAGAAATGTTGTTGGTACCAATCTTACAATTCCAGGTGGTTTTGTCAATTGCCAGAAAAAAAGCGAAAACGTATCAGAATTTTCAAAATCCCTTCGATAACTAAACAACTACTGGAAGGGTAGTACCATGGTGTACCCTGTATCAACAACTTCGACGTGACGTCATCGATCATCCAACCAACAATTTATTATATATGTAGTATGTATATCAAGAGTGAACTAGTGAGCATGTGCATACCTATCGATATCGGTATCATGGGCGAACTGATTTAGTGGAGGAATATAACTGGCTACTTCAAGTGAGTATTGCTTATGTGAACGAGGCGATACAACAAGGAAATACATGAAACATTGCGACGGTGTTGAAGTTGTTCCATGATAGCTTAACTTCCTATCAGTTTCAACGTTCTGTTCTGGGCTCTATCTAATAAATGGAGACAAGTTTGGCTTATACTCAAGTTTTCGACGTATAAACGCCTCATAGCTTTTACCCAGATCAGAGGGGGTGAAATATTTCTTACATCTCGGTCTCGAGAAAATGGTCATTCCAACGAATATTGACGAGGGTGTTAAGAGCATTTCGGCTTCTTCGATACATATGCTATTCAAGGGCAATGGCATAAAAGTTACATTTTGCTTCAACGACAATAGACATTATGGAGTTTTCGAGCCATTAAACTTCCCAAAAATTGTTACCGTCCAATACAACATGTATTGAACGATCTAGAAAGTAATTCTAATCCAAAGAATAAGGGTTTCGCTGATACCAAATACACGCATTTTTTGATAAGAGAACTTGATGCCAAATTCTATCAAATTCCTTAAAAATATCAAGCGCAATAATCTTACTTTCTCCAAAAACAATGTTAATATCCTTTCGACTATTCGGTGAAATATGCCATCAGATCACCAGTTGGAATATTGCTGCGAAAGCCGTATTGTCGGTCATAAAGAAGCTTTCGATCCTCGAGATATTTCTTGAGCTGATGGTTTATCAGCGATTCCATGACCTTGGAAAGAAGGGACGTAAGTGTAATTAGTTGGTAGCAAGAGGGGGATAATGGGTCACCTTCTTGAAGAACACGTTGGGCAAATGTTGTTTTCCATATTTAAGGGTAGATTCCAGAACAGTAGGAGCGATGGAAAAGCTTATGCAATGGTTTTGCCAGCGATGAAGAGGACATTTTTACGTCCTTGACAAATGCCCAAAAATTTCTACTGCCTTTGGGGCATTGCAGGATTTTTTGACTTAATTTCTGGTCACATAAGAATTTGGTTCATTTATAACTGCGTACGCAGGAAATGAAAAGTGGTTTCTTGATGGTCAAGAAATAGAAACAGTGAAGACATATAAATATCTGGTTATGAATATTCGCAGCAATTTGAACATGGAACATCATTTCCAAGAAAAACTTTCTGCAGCTAAATCAGTTATTAGTGCGGCCTGAAAAAACTGCCTGGAAGACAAACATATATCTCCAAAAATAAAATATCGGATTTTTCAGGCAGTCTCCAAGTCAATAATGCTGTATGGCGCACAATTGTGGGGCTGTAAACGATATGATTCAGTAGAAAAACTACTTCGATTTTTCCTTAAACGCGTTTTCAAGCTACCGCAGCTACATTTTGACTTCATTACAAGAACTATGTCTTTCAACGAAGAAAGGTTGACCAAACGCATAGCACGTTATGTAATAGAGAAGAAAATACTGTTTTTCGAGGAATGGGAGACATTAGCAGAATTCTCTGGATGCACCCTACGAATAACCATCGACAAAATGTCGTTTGGGGTAAGTGTGCGCAGCGGGGAAGTTTACGCACAGTTAATTTCTCGAAAATGACAATGAATATTAAGTATCTGTAAATGCACAATTCAATTGATATCTGTCCTTTACCTGGGTCAGCTGTTGCTGCACTTTAAATTCGTTTGTATTGTGAGGGGAAGCCAAACAAAATAAAATGCACGACTGGGTCGCACGAACTTGCTCCTATGTAATAGACTAGGAATTTTAAAAACGAATGTTATTAAAGAAAACTGTTCATAAAGATGAAATGAATTTTTTAAATTCTTTTAGTAGTACATAAGAGATAAAAACAGAATGCTATGCAAATATGAATTTATGCAAGAACAAAAATTATAAGTCATTGTAGTGGTTCCTTAAAAAAATAAGCTTTTATGCACAAAATTTTTAAAACATTTAAAAAACAAAAATTGGTACACCAACCTTAAGTTTTTGTTATTGTACGAATGAGAGTTAAACTTCCAAGAAAAATATAAAGCCGTTCTTGAGATATCGAATTTTTCAAAAAAAAACGATTTTTTTTTTTCTAAAAATTGAAAAAAATATTTTTTCTTAAGTTTTTAAATGCAATGTTCTTTAAACTTTTTTGGAGCTTTTTTATAAAAAATTTCATTAAAATCCGTTATGTCGATAATGAGAAATTCAAAATTCGAAAAAATCGTTCTATGGTAGGTACAGTCAGTAATATCTAGATTTAAAATTTTTTTTTATTAAATTATAGATCGTAAAGATTAATTAAAAGAAAAAAAATTTTAGCAAAATTCTCGGAACCGTTTTCGAGAAAAATACGATTTTCGAAAACCATTTTTTTAAATTTGTATGGAAGGTACCGTTAGTTTTAGATGAAACAAATTTTTTTTTCTTAAATCTTATAGATTATGTTAAGAAACTTTTTTTTGTCAAGTTTGAAAAAAATCGGGCATGGGGTTTTCGAAATATTGAGTTTCCAAAAAAAATTTTTGAATTTTTTTTTAAAAATCCAAAAAATTAAAAATTGAAAATTTGAATATGCAATAATATTCACACTTTGGAGGAGCTTTAGCATAAAAAAAATGATTTAAATCGGCTGTACCGTTTTCGAGAAAATCAAAAACAAAAAAAATAGACCCAGGGGGGCTACCAAAAATAACAATTTTTTGTAAAATTTTTTTCAACCATTAGCTAGTTTTAACCAAATGAAATTTTATGAATTTTTTTTTAAAAATTCTGTGGGACAGTTTTTGAGAAAAAAAAATATTTATAAAATTTTGAAAAAAAATCGTATGGCAGGTACCGTTATTTTTGGTCCTAAAAAAAAACAAAAAAAAACGTCCGGGGAGGAAAAATAAAAACCCATATCTACCAAGTTTGAAGAAAATCGGCCGAGCCGTTTAGGCTGTAGTCGAACCGACAGACAGACAGACAGACAGACAGACAGACAGACAGACAGACAGACAGACAGACAGACAGACAGACAGACAGACAGAATTGCGAGACCCACTTTTTTGGTCTTCGCTATCATCGTAATGTCAACTTTGATCAAAATCTCGAGTTCGATTTTTTTTACGAATGCATAACTTGCCTTATAGTACCTATAAGTCGCAAGTAAAAAAAGGTTAGTTTTACTAAAATATTTCTCAATTTTAAAAACGTGTTAGTGTTCAGTTATTTTATTATAACACATTGAGTGCTAAATATTTATTGAATATATTATATATACATTGTATTTGGGTGAAAATTCTACTGAATTTATTGTTAATTTGTTCAAAATAAACAAAATATTGAAAAAAGTGCAGTGGGGGTAAGTGTGCGCAAAACTTTTGGGGCAAGTGTGCGCGTGCGTACACTTACCCCGACAAATAAATGTGAAAGGAAAACAAGTTTCGGTTTGTAGATATATTATAAAGGAATATAGTTAGTGTGTATACGGGTTAAAGAATAGAATTTTTAATTGATGTAATTAAAAACTAACTCATTGTGTATTCACTTATATATCCATATAATTTTTTTTTAATTTTTTCCTAAGCCGCTGGGTACCAATGGAAGAATGGATCCAATGTATTAAATGTGCCATATGGTGGCACGAGGACTGCAATTCCTATGAAAAAGAAGCAGTATTCTACTGCGATTTTTGCTATGATCTGTAATTGAACTGCAGATTTTTTTTTTAAACATGAAGTTCCTTTTTGACTTGCGATATAGGTAGATACTATAGGGCAAGTTCTGCATTTGGAAAAAAATCGAACTCGAGATTTTGATCAAAGATGACATTACGATGATAGCGAAGACGAATAAAATGGATCCGACAATTCCGTCTGTCTGTCTGTATGTCTGTACCTTGATCTAGAGCCTAGGCCACTGGACCTATTTTCTTCAAACTCGGTACTTAAGGGTCTTCGGTGATTCCCTAGAGGGGAAATTGAAAGTTTTTTTTTATCTCCAAAACTAATGGTACCCCCCATACACCCGTATTGCAAAATCTTATTTATCTCGAAAACGGCTCTAACGATTTTAATAAAAAAAATTATCTGTGATATTATGGCTATGGACTACATTTTGGATAAAAAACAAATTTGGGGAAAAATGTTATTAATGGTACCTGTCATGGAACCTTTTTTTTTATTTTCGACTTTCTCATTAACGACCAACGAATTTAACCAAAAATTTTAACAGGAGCCCCCTTAAGTTTGAAATAATATTGTATATAAATATATTCGAAATTTTTTTTTTGTTTTTTGAAAAAAAAAATCCAATTTATTTTTTGAAAAATCAATATCTTGAAAACGCTTGAAAGATTATTTTTTTGAAATTATTTCCTAAAATCTATATTACTAAGCACTTAAAATTGGCATCCCGAACTTTGTTCTAGAAAAAATTCAAAGAAATTTGTTATATACGAGTATGTAAAAAATTACTTTAATAAAACGATTTTTAAACTTAATTTGCGTAAATACATACTTTTTCGTAAATAAGACGGCATTTCCATGCATTTGAACATTTTTATTTCAATAAATCCATGTTTTATATATATAAAACGTATTTTAAATTCCAAAGTACTTTTACATAAGAGCAAGTTCGTGCAATCCAGTCGTGCATTTTATTTTATTATTTATTAATTTATTTTTATTTATTTATGTGTTAATAAAGTCTATTTACATCAAAAAAAATATGAAATTTGATTTTGTGGTTTTTCTATGAAAAAAACTATTTATTTTTTAACATAAAAGGAGTCAATATTAATAAAACTTAAACGCTGGACATTCGCACATTTACCCCAAATCATGCGTACACTTACCCCACATCATGCGTACACTTACCCCTAGATAGGGGCAAGTGTGCGCAATCTGACTTGCTTTGGTTTTTTCAATAATAATATAAGTAAATTGAAAAAAGTATATAGTTTTCCTTTTTTTTATAAATAGCCAAATGTGCAGCTTTGTAATTTAATAAAGCCCTATATTTTATCTTCTATATTGCGCTTGGAATCATGTTTCAAAGTCGAAAGTGCGTACACTTACCCCTAACGACGAGGTTTATTAGGTTATTTAATTTCTAATGTTTCATTATTTATATTAAATAAGTCTTTAAATTATACCCCAATGGAACGAAGAGTTTGGTAATTTGATTACAGCAGTCGATGAAAAAATGCGAGCAGAGAGCATTGAAAAAGTACGAAGTTCAAACCACCGGGAAATATACGCAAGCCTAAACTGCAATTTGTGCGAATGAAACTATTTCAACGAAAAGTATTCAAGAGATGTAATATCTACTATTTTTAGAATCAGAGGAGAAATGTTAGACTTAAACTTCATCCCACACAGAGAAGATTTGCCTATCTTTTGTACGCTTTGCAATCTTTGAGAAAGTGTCAACATAGCTGGCCAGTATTTAAATTAATGGCCCACGAACATTTGAAACACTTAACTTTTGCTGTTCTAATTAAAAGACTAAACATAGGTCATCTAAGAACGGTCCTTGTAACAATAGCTACCAAGCATATTTACAAAATATAGACACTAAAGATATTGCTCGATGAAAGATTAAGCACTCTGTTCAACTAGAAGCGTATGGAAACTGGACACTTTGTACAATAGCAAACATGATGAGTGTGCAAAGTCGATTACACAATACACCCCCTCACATCCCAACAGACGAGATAAGTGTGGTTACGACTTAGGTAACTTAAAATTAATAATTTCATGCTTATAACTATTTTTCTCTTAAAACAATCCATGTATTTATACAGAACATTCTTAAATTGTAACCCTCTTAAACATAAATCCAAGCTCGTGCGATTTAGTCGTGCATTTTATTTTTTGAAGGAAATGCACAAAAGGATATTCCATATTCCTATACTGTACTCGTATGTCGCTATTCCACGAAAAATGTTCTCCTTTCATGTTTTTCCCTTTTCGCCAACAGAAGTATATCCGATTACCGTATAATTCCAAACTCCAATATACAAACCTTATTCGTTTATTTTATTAAGTTTTTCATTTAAAACCTTAGTTTCTAATTCACTTATAACATACAATTCATACGGTTGCTGACATGCTTTTTTTTTGCATCATAAAACGGCAGAAGAAAAAAAAGGATACGAGAGTCTTATTCCATACCATGTAGAAGGTTTTGTATCTTAGTTCTTCCCTCCCACATACATTCATACATATACGTATAGTATATGGGAAAAAGTAATTTGGAAAGGTCTCTTATTTTAGTAGATGAAGTGAGGTGTGTTTTTGCTGAATAAAGGATTTCGCCAGCTCCTCCTTTCGTACGCCTTTTATCATTTTCCTTATAGTATAGAACTGTTTTTATATGTAAGTCTAAGTATGTTGGCTAAAATTGTTCTCTTTATCTCAATTTGTAGGCTTTTGTCAGCGTTATTGTTGACATAAGAAAAAATCAAGTGGTATCCTGATGGCACTTGAGCTTGATCTCTAATTTTTATTTAGAATTCGTATGAAGGAATAATTTTGTTAAAAAATGCCATACTTTGACAAACAAAAAAAAAATGTATAATTTGTATCTAACAACTGTTGTCCCTAATACCAAATGTATTCACATCGTTGGATTTAAAAATAACAGTGACCCAAATTTGGGTACACTAAGAGCGCGCACATTGGCCTTGAAAACTTGGAAATAACAATGAAAGAAAAACAGAGAAGGAAAAAGTATTTCATATTCTTGTAGTGCGGCTAAAGAAAGAACCTCTAAATCTAAAGAGTATACAACAAATTTGTGCTGTGAATTAGATCTTGTTAAAACTGCATATCAGACCACGTGCGTCGTCGTACTTTGTTTTTTTTTTTTTTTTTTTTTTTTTATAATTTACTCACGCTCAAGGGAATATGAATACCCTTTAAATGTGTCAACACAGCGTTGTCGTGAAGTTACGGAAGAGAAAGAAGGATAGGAAAGATGTGTGGCACGATGTTCTGAGACTAAGGTGGTTGTCTCAGATTTTTTTATCTCCAGGGATGGCGGCTGAACTAAAGCGGAGAATTGCCGTGTTTTATTTCTATGTCCCTTATAATTCGCATTATTTTATTCGTTTTTCATCCTTGTTGGGCATACTAGTTTAACTCAATCACATGTTGTTAGTGTTATGCCTAAACAACATGTAATGAGTAAACCAGCATCCCATTGATGACAATTTATAGAAGGTTTTTAAAGCAATTAAAGAAAACATAGACGACGGCAGGAATCGAACCTGTTATATTGAGGTTGACAGGCGAGCACACAACCATCGTGCCACGGCCACCCCTAATTAATTTTTTAAATTCTTTTAGCAGTAAGAGACAAAAACAGAATGCTATGCAAACATGAATTTATGAAAGAACAAAAATTATAAGTCGTTGTAGTGGTTTCTTTAAAAAAAAGCTTTTATATCTATACAAACTTATAAAAAGATTTAAAAAAAAAAATGTTGGTACGGCAATTTAAAGTTTTTATTATTGTTCGAATAAAAATTAAATTTACAAAAAAAAAATTAAGCCGTTTCTGAGATATCGAATTTTCAAAAAAAGACAAAAAAGATTTTTTTTTTGAATATTTAAAAAATATTTATTTTAAAGTTTTGAAATGCAATGTGCTTAAAACTTTTTAGAAGCTTCTCTATGAAAAATTTCATTAAGATCCGTTATTTGGATAATAAGAATTTCAAAATTCGAAAAAATGGTTCAATGGTACGTACAAGCTGTAATATCTTAATTTCAATTTTTTTTATTAAATTAAAGATCGTAAAAATTAATTGAAAGAAAAACCGTTTTGTCAAAATTCTAGGCGCCGTTTTCGAGAAAAATACGATTTTTGAAAACCATTTTCTTTTATTTTTTAGCATTTGTGTGGTAGGTTAGGTACCTTTATTTTTAGGTAAAATAAAATATTTTTTCTCGCATCTTGTAGATTATATTGAGAAACTTTTAAAATTGAATTTTTTTGTTTTAAATCCAAAACATTTTTTTTTGAAAATTTGAGTAGGTATTAATTCTTTTTATGTTTTTGGAGAGCTTTAGCAAAAAAAAAATTATCAAAAACGGTTGTACCGTTTTTGACAAAATTCAATAACCATTCCACGAAAATTTTTTTTCAACGCATTACCTAGCTTTAACTAGATGAAATTTGTTTGTATTTTTATTTTTAAAATTTTATGAATAGTTTTTGAAAAAAAAATGTTTATAAAATTTCGAAAAAAAATGGTATGGCAGGTACCGTGTTTGGTCTTAAAAAAAAAAGAAAAAGAAAAAAACGTGTGGGGGGAAAAATTAAAAATGATATCTACCAAGTTTGAAGAAAATCGGCCGAGCCGTTTAGACTCTAGTCGAACAGACACACAGACAGACAGACTTACATAATTGCGAAACCCACTTTTTTAGTCTTCGCTATCATCGTAATGTCAACTTTGATCAAAATCTCGAGTTCGATTTTTTTCCAAATGCATAACTTGTCCTACAGTACCTATATGAGGAAATCCAGCGTACTTTAGGATTTTATGTCACTAGTGCATTAAAATAGTTGTTATTGGTGTAATTTTTTAAATAAGACTTAAATAGAAAGATGAGCTAAATGTATATTTCAACACAAAATGTTTTAATTTTGAATATATACAGCTATTTTATTACGTGAAAACAACGAAATTTAATAATTTAATTTGTCCCTTTCAATGTTTTTTTCTTTCAAAACTTTGTAACTTTTTGATGCAATGTTTGATCCACCTGCAAATTGAAATAATTATTGTAGTTACTTCACTAAGTATAATCGATGTTGATATTTGGGGTAGCCACCAATAATATTGAAATGGTGAACTAAAAAAAACACGTCCCTCGCTCTTTTTGAAAATTAGATCGTTACACTTTTCTTTTCATAACATTTTGATGCATTTATATATCGTAATAAAATTTTTTGTGCATATTCTATATAAAAACACAAAGAAATTCAGCCCGGAAAAGTTAATGTGCTTCAAAAATTTACAAATCGAGGAATTAAAAAAATGTTCGACAGCGTAATTTTTATTTTAGACTAGCGTACCCGTGCGGGAACTCCCGCCAGCAAATTTTTTTTTTCAACTGAAGTTTTTCAAAATAAATTATGTGTCTAAAAGTTTCTGTAGATTCGCTCAGTTTTTCTTGCTGTTACCGAAATTTCTAAACGCGAATTTGGATAAATTTGTATGAAAACTAAAGTTTAACTTTATGAAGGCGGAACTACAATCCGCAAAACACAAAACAAGATAGTTATTTAATTAAACGAATTAATTAAATACTCGAAAAGTCGAAATGGGCCGGCGCGACGTGCGAAAAGAAAAGAACAAAAAAACTAATGACAACTGTCAACTCGAAGGTGGGTGCGTTTAGAGATTTCGCAACAGGGAGCATAAAAAAATGCTGCCACCCAGATAGCTCAGCGATGGGGTGGGTTCAGCGAAACGGTGGGCTGTATTAATTGGGGGATCGATAAAAAAGATGTAAAAAAGTGAATTATACTGAATTGGAAAATAGGGTGTACCAAATCAAAATGGGCGCCAGTAATTTTTTTTTGTTTTAGTTCTGAACTAAATAGGAAATTACAAACCTTTTGGACCAATTCACTAAAAAAAAAAAAAGAAGTTCCTTTCCAAGAAAAATAAAAGAATATTTTAATTTACCTGAAGATTTCTTGCATTGGAAATCTTGTGTAAATGGAAATCTTGTGTGAAGTACGGAATGTTGTTTTTGGGTGTTTATTTCACTTCTGTGTGTCATCGTTGAACAGCTCTATTTGAAAAAGACGACTTACCACTGAAATAATAAACACGTTTATAGCTTAGCCAAAAACTGTCACAACTGATTTCCTGTTCAACATGAGAAGTTGAAAGCGCACGAATTATTTTTATTTAACGTATGCATGTACCTGGATTAAAACAAAACAGCAAACCAATAAATCCAATCAAGTCCTTTTCTTAAAGGAAATAGAGCCAAGCGAAGGATATTTTGAAAAAACAAACAAACAATGAGCAAATCACATACGTATGTAACTATCCTATAACAATGTATGTAGTTAAACCTGTAGGCACATAAAGTTTAACTTACCTTAAAATAGTTTAAATTCAAAGCAAGACAAATATTTGTCAATTTTTTTTTGTTTTTGATTCGGAGAATTTTATTTTTGTCTTATTTTTTTTTAACTTTTTTGAGTGTTTTTATCGTTACTGCTTAGGTAAATTATTCAAACAATGCCCCTCCTCTGGGCCCGCACCACCAAAGTATGGCATTTCAATGCAACTACTTATGTATATGTACTACATTTCAGTGCAGTACGAAGATAGAAGTAGAGATAAATAATTTTGGGGTGTTTCGACCACCCAATGCCCCTCCCCTTATAATAAAAAAAAGGTAGCCTATACGGTAATCCAGACTATAACTTTTTTGTGTGTTAAATTTAATCAAGATCCATTCAGTTGTTCAAGCGTTATTGAGTAACAAACATCCATACATCGTAACATTCACATTTATAATATTAGTAGGATTAAAATCAACAAGCTAACTTTTTCATGCTTCGACATCTGGTTTCAGTCACATTACACACAGCACCCGATCGAATTAATTTACTTAAGGAAACCTTGGAAGATTAATTAATTTGACGAAATGGACCTGTTCACTGACCACGTCCGTCGTTCGTGCAATTTGAAGCCATTGGATTATTTTCTACGGGTATATATTAAGTCGCAAGTTTAAACTGATAAACAAGAAACCAATTGGACACTTGGAATAATTGGTGAAAAAAAAGTCTAATTTACTACAAAGAGTGGGTTTACCTCGCATGTACTGTAAAATTAATCCAACTTCATGGACTTTCAAACAAAATTTTGGAGATTTATTCCAATTTAAAGTTCTCTGCCTCTAAATAAGACATCCTAAATTTACGAAATGGTTTCATTAGTAAATTTTAATACATTCTTCTTTACATATGTATGCTATTCAAGATTAAGGTCTTAAATTTTAATGTCATTGAGACATAGAAGCTATTTTTATTAAATTTAAACCACTAAGCTCGGATGATGTTTTTGTATCCTATTCCATTCGGTCTCACCAGAGACGATGCGATGACTTAAGATATGTTTGCTAAATTAGCTGTAGTATATGCCTTTCCATTGGGAAATCATCGGAAAAATCGTTTCATGAAGATGACGATGAATACGTTATGTCTTATGTGTATTAGATAACTAATTATAAACAAAGATTCAATTCCAACTCAAATTTAGTAATATTAATATCATCTTACTTTACATGTGCATGTATTTACTTATACATATATATCTATGTACATACGCGCTAATATTCCTTGGGAACTTTATATTTTCTTAATGTGGACCATGAATAGGAAATAAAATGATAAATAAAATAAATACGATGAATTGAGTCGAATGTGAACGTTACATAATAATCTTCGACCACAAATATTTTTTGTCACATAAAAATTGTGTTAAAGTAAATTCTTTCTTAAAATCTGAGTCGAATACGATTTATAAACCATCGTAATGACATCACCACGTGATGAAAAAATTTCACTACTACTCTACGAACACAGCCATCGAGATACATATAACTATGGATCGCACTAGCATTTACGAACAAACCACCAAAAATCTATTCGATACTCGTATAAACGTCACAAGAAGTCGGATTCTACGAGTATTTCTCCTTTTATCAATCAATTGCAAAATAATACAAGTTAGCGCAAAACTAATCACCATATAGGATAGGAAGATGTTATAATTTTTTCAAATGGCGTCGACGCCAACTAAGACAACTGTAGTTTAAAAACAGACAAGCAATGAACCTCTGGATTTTTTTAAGCAATACTCAGTCGGTACTGTAAGCGTGAATTTAAACGTCGATTTCCTAATCGTGTCCAGCGTTTCCACTTCTGGACAAAAAGTCGAAGTAGATTTGAAGAAAAAAAGTGAAGTATGTAACTTAAAAAAAAGTAGATTTCAAAATGACTTTTAACTTGCATTTAGGAAAAAATTGAACTCAAGATTCTTATCACTTGACATTACAACACGAAAAAGTAGTGATTCAGTCTGTCTGCAAAATTTTGATTAGATTCGTGCACACGTGTAAAATTGTTCATTTGTGTATTTATGTTGTGTTGACACAAATTTTGTTCATGGAAATTCTGGGTTTATATACTACCTAGAGTGAAATAGAGTAAAAGAAGTAGATTTGGGCTTTTTTTGTAAAATTAAAGCAGGTTGAAACGAAGATTTTTAAAAGTAAGTAGATTTCAGCATTTTGCTGATGGTGCGAACTAGGAGGACGCCTTCGGAAATACGGTCACTGTTACTGGCGAACGCTACATGGCCTTCTTATTCCTTGAATTGGATGTGCGGACATTGGTAAATATGTGTTTTCAACAAGACGGTGCAACCGAACACACAGTACGAACCACAATGGGTATTGTGAAGAAAGCGTTTCCTGATCTACCGTTTTGGCGATTTGGTATGGCCTGTAAGATCTCCCGATTCAACCATCCCAGACTTTTTTTTTGGAGCTACTTGAAGTCGTGCGCTTACGCCAACAAGCTTCAAAAAATAGTCACCCTTACTTCAAAAATAAAATTGTATGAGTAATTTTGCGCCACCTTGTATAAATGATATATAATAATTTAACAGACAGTTCGATTCTGAGAAGTTGCAAAAATGTTTTTCAGGGATGTATTGCCTCTAGCGAGGATGTGACAAACCCTACAAGAGTATTACTTGTCATGTTCAAGCAGATAACTGTCCCCTCCATTCCTGATAACACGCACACAGAAATAGTTGCCAGTTCTGAATAAGTCACTAGGTTTAGGCTTTCATTTATTTTTTATACAATGCTCTCACTCACCGAGATTTCAATTGAAAATTGTTGAAAAAAGGGATATTGTTGCAATCTAGAGAGTTTTCGTTAAAAGCTCCATAAAATCGTTTTTCATTCATTTGAAATATCAAACATTTTCAGCAGAAATTTCGTATTTTGTTTTACTGGGAACAAAGTATCAGATGGAATATTGACTAATTTTAGGAATTTTACAAGATAGGCAGTAGTTGCTGCACACAGAAAAATAATCGATTAAAAACAACATAAAACTAGTGCTAAATTAAACAAGCAGTGGGACTTTTAATATAAAACCTGCAAGCTTACCCGATTAAAATCAAACGATTCAACTCGGTTAGTTAATAAATTAACACGATTGATTGTATGTATGTGTGTATATATATTTTATTGTAGCGGAAATATTACATTATTTTTTCTTAAATCTATATTGCACAATTTACAGAGATTGGTAAATAGGTATAAACTACCTTACTACTGCCAATTAAAACATTTGATTATAAAGAGATGAGCTTATTGAAATTATCGAATTGAAGGAAAAGCTACATTTAAAACCTTTATTAGAAAAAAAAATATATATATATACATACTGTGAGCGTCAAAAGAAATTGTACACCTATGAACTGCATTTTTACAGCCCTGTTAAAGGAAGGGAGTTCGATCTTTTAGTAAAATACTTATGTTATTTTTTAAGGTAGTTTATTTTCAATGAATTGTCATATAGAAGTTAACAAAAAATAATGAAGTAAAAATACAATAAAAAAATTTTAAAAATATTTCAATTTTTAAGCGTCAAAAGAAACTGTACATTATTCAATTAAAGTAAAACACTTAAAACTAGTACTTTGTCTGCTTCCCTTTCGCCTTTAAAACAGCATCAATGGGTCTGAGCATTGACTCTACTAGCTTCCTTGTCAATTTGGTTGGCATTTTTTGCCACTATTCAAGTAGAATTGACTTTAGTGACTCTGTGTTTGAAATGTTCCTCTTACGGATCTGCTTATTCAGATACTCCCACAAATGTTCGATGGAGTTTAAGTCTGGGGATTGCGGAGGGTGATCCAGTTGCTTAGATGTACGGTAAAGTAATCATTCCTTGACTATTTTCGATGTGTGCTTGGGATCGTTGTCTTGTTGGAAAACCCATGAATCAATTAAAACCAGTTTCACAAACACTACTTGGCAAAATGTCTCTTAAAATATTAAGATAATCTTCTTTTCCCATTGTACTGTCAATAAAGACGAGGTTCCCAACTCCATACGACGCTATACCGCACCAGACCACTATCGTACCGCCTCCGTGCTTAATTGTTGAATTTAAATTTTTTTGTTAAAATTCAGTTTTTTTCTTTCTCCATATTTTTGGTGGTTTTTTTGAACCAAAAATCTCAAATTTGCTCTCGTCACTAAAGAGAACATTTCCCCAGAATGAAGAACTTTCTTTTTGATACTTCTTGATAAAAAAAAGTCTTCGCTTCAGATTTTTTCAGAAATGTATGGCTTTTTGCGAGGAATTCTTCCATATAACCCGCTACTATGGGCGTCCGCCGAGTAGTGCTCGCGCTAACTTTGACTCCAGAAGATTGGGTAATATTTTCAGCAATCTTTACTGCAATACACGCGGGATTTTTTCATACTTCCCTGACAATAGCACGTTCATCTCTTACGGACAGCCTTTTTGGCCTTCCGGAATGAGGTCGATCTTTTACATCCTTGAACTTTTGAAATTTGTCCAAAACTTTGTTTACCGTGTTAAGGCATCTGCTCACTGTTTTGGCTATTTCGCAGTAAGATTTTCCTTCCTTTCTTAATTTAATAATAAGTTGTCGTGTTTCTACTCCACTTTGTTTACCCATTTTGAAGTAATTTAAAAAAACAATTTAAGCAACAAGCAACTTTCGATGGAAATGAACTAAATAACACTTTTAATCAATTAGTTATGAGTTGTAAAGAAAACAAAATTAATTTAAAGATTGTTTTCCCGATAAGCGGAAAGTTTCACAGTATGTGTGGCGAGTTGTACAGTTTCTTTTGACGCTTATAAATTGAAATATTTTTTTTAATTTTTTTATTGTATTTTTACTTTATTATTTTCTGTTAACTTTTATATGGCAATTCATGGAAAATAAACTACCTTAAAAAATAACATAAGTATTTTACTAAAAGATCGAAACCCCTTGCTTTAACAGGGCTTTAAAAATGCAGTTCATAGGTGTACAATTTCTTTTGACGCTCACAGTAATAGTAAAAATAATACAAATAGAGACAAATGTTATAGAGCTAGAGAGAAGGGATGGCTTGCGCAAAACCAACAATGAGTTTTCAAAAATGCTCTTACAATATTAACTAACAATTATGGGTTTTACTTTGGGTAATAAATAAACAATTTAATAAATAAATAAGTGAACGCATACATTAACATTTAAATAAATAAACAGATATTGAAAATAAATAAATAAATAAACAAGTTAATAAATAGACAAATTAATAAGAAAATACATTAATCAGTCTTAATTAAAATAAATAAATAAATAAATAAATAAATAAATAAATAAAGAATTAAATAAATAAATAAATAAATGAATAAATAAATAAATAAATAGATAATTGAATAAATGAATAAATAAATAAATAAATAAAAAAAGATAAATAAATAAGAACTATCAATAAATATATAATTGTATAAACGAATTAATAAATGAACAAATATGTATAAAATATATAGCTTGAATAAATAAATAACAAAAAGAATAATTATAGGTACAACAAAAATCAGTCTAGGTTAAAGTTAAAGTTAAATTTGAAATTAAATCATTGTCAGAAGTAACACAAGAAATGTTATATTTCTCTATTAATTTCAAAATTCTATTTGTAACATATTCAACATTAACTAACGTGTGCAATTCGTTCGTTGAAAAACACCAAGGGAGGTTTAACATCATTTTTAACAATTTGTTTTGCGATATTCGAAGCTTTAAAATATGGCTTTTCGCACAACCTCCCCATGCAGGTGATCCGTAAAACATGATAGCTTGAAATATTACTTTAAAAATCATGAGTTTATTTTCTTGGCTTACTTTTGATTTTCGGTTGATAAATGGATAGAGTATTTTAATAGTTCTGTTTATCGTTTTTATAATTTCTTGTATATGATATCCAAAAGTTAATTTGCTATCCAGATGAACACCAAGGTATTTTGCACTCGATTTCCAATCGGTAGCTACACCATTGATTGAAAGCGAATTACTTGGCATGAAACAGGCATTTCTTTTTCGAGTGAAAAAGATAGCTTGAGTCTTCGAAGCATTTACTTTAATCTTCCAATCGTTAAAATAATCTTGTAGCGTGTTTAAGGCAGATTGCAGATTGGTTCCAATAATGGATTGTTTTAACCAAATTAGTGTGCAATTTTAACAATTTTCAGTAAGTTAATGTAAGGAATTGCATGTGTTATTATATCATCACCATTCGGTTAAATCAAACGAGATGATTATTTAATTTTAAATTGTTAAAAATCTGGTTGGTTGTTTCAACCTAGATACTCGTTCAATTTAAGCAACTTCATAACCATAAGTTTAATTTAACCAAGAAGATTGTTTAATATGAAATGAGAAATGTGCTAAATTTACTAAGTGTAGTTGATTGGTTTTAACACATTACTCGCTTAAAGTGAAAACTCGTGAAAATTGTTAATCTAGCCAAGTTTCTCGATAAATATAACCTAGTTTTTCGATGAATCTAACATTCTTAGTTGTTGCAAATTCTCTTGATCGAGTAATGTTACTATCTTACTTTTAGCAATGGACACTTCCTAGTTTTTACCCGAGACTAACATTATCTTTCACACAATTGTTCTTAACCCACCGCAAAATGCTCTCGGTTAGATTTTATTTTCCTGCATTGTGGGGCAGAGAAGTCTTATGCTCGGGATGATTGCAATAATTGTTGAATCGCGCCAAATACAACCCCAATGTCAGTAGGTACATACACTGTTTTTTAAGTGTTATTTGCCTTTCAAACTACCTTTTTTGGGCGGTCTCAACTCATGGTCTGGTTAATGGTAAAAGGGGACTTAGTGTACAGTACAGTTCTGCAATGTCTAAAGGCTCCGCGTATGATTCATGGCCAATTCTTCCTTAAACGTTATAAATATTTTACTTATTTCTCCATCATACATTTT
The DNA here is from genome assembly GCA_963931855.1 of Philhelius festivus. Classification (NCBI taxonomy): domain Eukaryota; kingdom Metazoa; phylum Arthropoda; class Insecta; order Diptera; family Syrphidae; genus Philhelius; species Philhelius festivus. The sequence continues at coordinate 190,445,678 of OZ007555.1, forward strand.
CACTCCTGTAACTACGTAGCTGGAACCCTAAAGCGTATAAGATTCAGATAAAAATAAATATTGTAACTCTTTAAGAAAATAAAATGCATTCCAAAGAGAAGTATCTAAACGTAAAAGAAAGAATTCATAAATATGCAACAAGGAAATATATTAAAAACTTTTTATTCCTTACTTTTTTAAATCCTACCATCCCCATACCGCCATTAAAATCAAGTTATGCTGAGTACACACTTAAACCAGTTGCTGAAGAACGCCCTATCTTCTGTGCATTTTTTTTTTTTTTTTTGAACTCAAGCCCTCATTTTAAAAACAGAATTTCCATTTTCTGTCCAATGTTAAATCCGCATGTAAAAGGAAGACAATAATTCTTTTACTTAATCTTGCTGTGGAATCTGTGCCTGTGCGCCCAGGGCTCGGGCTAAAAGGTCCTTTAACAGGTCGCGTAAAATGTTGAGAGCAAAATAATTTTGTGGGATTTACTTGATTTTTCCAGCGAAACAAGAAAAGCACTAAAATGGAAAGAAATATCAAACCTTCCATTTGATCACTTTTTATTCGCCACGAAGTGGAGGGTTGGTTTCTCCACACTTGAATAAGCTCCAGAAACCTCTTTCTTCTTATGCGTTGCCGGTTGTGTCTTGTGTCAACACGCGGTGGGTATTATCTTGAGAGGGTGGGGGTTGTTTGGGGTGTTTTTAGCTTTCTTTTGTTAATTTAGGTTTATTTAAATTTGAGTTGACAGGGGACAGTATTAGATATTTGCAGGTGGAAGGAATAACTATACGCATACCTACCCTACCCTACCCTACCCTACCCTACCCTACCCTACCCTACCCTACCCTACCCAGAACCATCACCTTATCTACCAAGGGGCATTGTCGCTTGACTACATAATCGTAGGTACTTTAAATTGAGATTACACGCTCACTTTGTTAGAAATCACTTAATCCTTTTCTAAATTACAACAATTTGGGGTAGATTTGAGATTTATTGAGCGGCAAATTAAAATTAAGAGGACTTTTCGGACCAAAACCTTTAAGTGACTGGGCGTTGTGAAGCAGGAAGCACGGAAGTTATCTAAGCTAGCGCAAAGCGTTGAGTTGGAACTTTTTGTTTGCCATACATATTTTGGTTGTGAAGAGTCGTTAATTTTTATGAAGATAAACTGGTGCCGGTAAGGTTGGGGTTAGAAGAAAAATTTAAATGGGGATAATAATTATAATCCTTTTAAGTTGTCATTCAGTTGTTAGGGTTGATTGTCTTTTATTAAATCTACTTTGTTCTGCATGGATTGATGATTAATAGGGATAAAACTTCGCATAGACAATGAATGGGTCTTCTTATCAGTCTGCTTCCAAGTTCAAAGAGGAATCTTCATTGTTTTTTTTTTTTTTGTTTTTAAATAGACCCAAATCTCCCTTGGAAGAGTAATACATATTGGGTAGATAAAATGGTGTCATACTTTATTGATTAATTAAGTGCAAAGCTCTTTATCTCAAATTGTTGCCAACAAATTTATGCTGTGAACTAAGAAAAGCTTTTCACTTCGGTGGTAATGCTTGCGTAACATTTTAATTATTTTACGATTATTACGAGCAAAGAATTTTTAAAATTTTTTTTTCTATCACGAACATCAAGCTTTCTATTCAGATAGACATAGTATAAGGGAGAGAAATTGAAAAATTTTATATATAGAACCTGGAGAGAATTCCTCGACGAAATTTATTTACACAAAATAATGAACGAGGAATTCGATACAGAAAAAAATTTATAATCAAAGAACTGGGTAAAACAAAAAGTCAACTTCTCATTTTCTTCATGAACGTTATCGAGTACAAGAACAAACTATGAACCTAAACTGAGTTATTTGTCGTCAAAGACAATGAATTTGGGGAAGAAATATTGTGACGGGATCATTTTATTTGAAGACAAAGAAAAAAGGGTTTGAGGTGTCCTGAATTGATATTTGAAATTATATTTTTCGTAGAAATGTAAGGGTTGACTTGACAATAACTGAATAGTGAAGTTCGCATCCGCAAAGCGGTGGGACTTAATGGTATTTCTGTAGAGCTCTTACCCCACTCAATATCGAAAAAAAACTACTACACCCACTCGTAGAGGGAGCTTCTTATGAAAGTGGTAAAAAGTAATAGTTGCTTTAAAAGAAAGTAAGAGCGTTATCCGAGCAAAAATTGGAGACGAATTTATGTTCTCCAAGCAGTTACCAAGATAAAGTATAAAAATCGTCCTAAAATTATTCACATACGCAATTGATGCCGAAAAGCACCAGCTCTCCCTTGATTCTTTTAGTTCAATACTCGGTACCGTTAAGCAAAGGCAAAAAAGGCAGTATATATCGGGCTTTTCAATAAGAGCGCTACAAAAGTTTTTTTTAAATAAAACAAAAACGGTTTTGGATATCAATGAAATTCTTTATTCCTGTGAAAGTACGTTCGATGCCATTATGTATATAACTCGATTTCTTTTGCATGGCCACCACGGGTACGCTTTCAGAAGTCCAGACGCTGAACCCAATTTTGACGGTTTTCAAGCATAAATCGGCCGATACTGCTGCAATTTCACGTTCGATATTCGTACGAAGTTCATCAATTGTCGCTGGCTTATTGGCATAGACCATAGAGACTTGACTTAGCCCCACAGGAAATAGTCTAACGGCGTCAAATCGCACGACCGAGGCGGCCAAGCGACTGGAGATAACACGTTCTCCAAACTTGGTTGCCAATAAATTGATTGAGACATTCGCTGTGTGGCTTGTGGCGCCATCCTGTTGGAACCACATGTCCTCCAAGTCCATATCATCCAATTGGGGCCAAAAATATTCGGTTATCATTGAACGTAGCGATCCTCATTCACAGTAAAGTGCCGGTCTTGATCATCACGGAAGAAGTACGGCCCAATGACGCCGCCGGCCCATAAACCACACCACACCGTAGCTTTTTCGGGATGCAATGATGACTCATAGAGTACGTGTGGATTGATGCCTGACCAATACCGCATATTTTGTTTATTGCCGAAGCCATTCAGCCTGAAATGAGCCTCATCGCTGAAGATGATTTTTCGATGAAAATCCGAATCATTTTCAAGTTGTAGTTCAGCCCAATTCACGAACATACGACGACGCTTCTGGTGGTCAAGCGGCTTCAGTTCTTGCGTCTATTTAATCTTGTAAGGATGTAGGCCAAGATCTTTTCGCGAAATTCGCCACAACGACGTCACAGAGATGCCCAACTCTTGAGAACGACGTGTGAGAGACACATTTGGGCTTTCTGCAACTGAAACCTCAGCGGCAGCAATATTCTCGACACTATGGGCACTTCTTTGTCTCACTGGCACAGGAACATTTTGTACTGTGCCTGTGGATTCAAATTTTTCCATTAGACGCTTAATTGTTGATCTGCTAGGACGATTATGACGACCATAAATTGGACGTAGCGTTCTTAACGTTGAGGCCACTGACTCCGAATTTCGGTAGTAAATTTTAATAATTTCGACTCGTTGTCTGCTCGTATATCTTTCCATCATGAAAAAGCAAGCCTTACTGAAGAGAAATGTCAAATGTCCCTGTCGCTCTACTTTTGTAGCGTCCCTGTTGAAAAACCTGTTACAAGCAGTTTGCCTCATGAAGAAGTAGCAATTTCCTTCCCTAATTCTTCGTCGTTCATTACTAAGGTTTCGTTGATAGAGTAATATTTATTAGGAGTTAGATGAACTTCAAGGTTGATAATATCCAATAGTGACAGGTTGTCCTTGTAGATGGATGGACGTTTGTTTGTTTTGGGCTATCGAGTACTTGGTTTCATTTGTTCTACAATCATCATAAGAAACTCTTTTATGATAATTTGGAAACTTCTGATGATGGTGATATAATTGATATGCCTTTAAAGTTATACAATCAAGTGACAGCGCAATTCCTTGTCAAGACCTTCTTCATAGTTATCAAAAAGTTCGAAGAAACTTTTCCGAGTTGCACATTGCACCGCGAATGTTCTTGTATCACACGATACGTCAGCTGGGTCAGTTTTCCAGCGATACCGAGTTTACCTATCAACAATAGTATAGCTCTTACCATATTTTGAAGATCTTGCAGGACATAATCAACCTTTTTTTGTGAATGGGGCATATGTACACTTTGGTTGATGATTTGATGCATGCTACCTTCAGCCAGTTGTGTTTAAGCTCTTTAATACATATTCTAACAAATATAAAAGAATTGGCAATATTATGGAATTTTTTCGGAGTACAATTTGGCATTCAAAACCATTTTTTATTACCAGGTCTAATAAATACAAAAGTATTGGTTGTAATATGCAACCTCGTCTGTATCCAATTTTCACCAGCGTTGTGTGAATGACGCAGTAACTCTTACCTTTGTATATTAACTCTAAGAATTAAGAATTTATATACAATGGTATCACGTCAAGTAAAGCTATATCTGAATAAGATATCAACAGGGGAGACTTAAGCCTGCTGTTCGGAAAGTTGTCCAAAATATGAAGTATTAATTCTTTAAGCCTAAAGCGTTTCCTCGAAATGAAAAAAAGATAAAACGTTCAAACAATTGTAGGGCAGCACTTTTGTAATTCAAAATCCCATCTGCTGCCAAAATGCAAATTGAACACATCCTGAGACACAGCTTAATGATTTTATAAATTATGAACTTTGAATAGACATTCATTTACAGTCATACTTGTACTTGATATATGATTACGTATAATCTAAGACTGTCTATGGCTTCTTAACAAAATTTATAAAAAGTCGTCAATATCAAATTAAAAGTGACTATATTTTTTACAAAGCATTACCTTGAAACTTCGACACTATCCTCGTTAAAGATTTTTGTGAAAGACCGACATTTTTGACGTGTCAATGGGAATAGGAAATGTTACGTAGTAGTTGCATGGCTGTTGGTGGAGAACTGACAAATTAAATAAAAATTTGGTGGTGCAAAACAGCTCGCGGTGAACCAGGACCTAGTGACTTAAAACTGTCAACCATTCCTGTGTGCGTGTTACCAGGAACGGAGAGGACCTATAATTTTCTGGCGATTCCGAATAGCACTTTCCATGACAAGAGATATACTCTTAGGGGTCTGTCAATTCCTCGCAAGGGGTAGTACACCCCTGAAAAACTTTTCTGCACCGGCTATAAATCGAACTCGAGACCTTCCGCATGACAGTCCAACGCACTTACCATTATGCCAAGGAGTACTATTGACAAACTTATATTAAATTTTGGCCCATTGTGATACCACTTGGATCTTAGAAAGCTCTTCGTGTGAGACAACCATTTTCAGTATTTGCTAGATGACTCGGGTCGTTGTAGTAAAAGTCTCTCAAATGAAGTTTCGTCTTTCGGATAGGGTAGGACATATTCGTAGAAAGTGAGGAAACGCTAGCTCCTGGTCGTCAAATATACAGCTTCTACAGAAATAGTTTGAGAAGACGCAAAGGCATGTAGCGCGCCTTTCTATTAAACAGTGTCTGGTTATGAGTCCTGTTACAGAGCAATCTGCTAAAAGATATCAAACGATTAGAGTTCTTCGTTTCCATCGTTGTCCAGATATGTATATTTTGTCGCGAAAAATGTTGTGATTTTGTTCCACCCAAGGTTTGTGTATAGGATCTTGCAAAACCATTACTTTGTATGCAGTAATATGTACGAGGATCAAAAGGCATGGTAGTGCCCGGCCAAGTTCTCGCACTACACCCTTTTTACAGGAACAGACCCGGCCGATTTTCAACCCCTCCCTATCTTCAGTACCAATGAAGTCAGAAACTTAAAATTCCGAATATAAGAAGATAAGCTAGGCACAGGCGGCTCACCAAATTTCAATTTTCTAGCATAAGCGGTTCCTAGCATAAGCGGTTCCCCGTCATTGGTTTACGATCCGTCAGTATTAAAATGAAGAGATTTGCTTTGGCGGATGGTTTATTTTTAATTATGAATTGGAGGATTCTTCACCTATGTATTAGGTTAGGTTAGAAGGGCTGGTGATACGGCAGGAAAGTACATTCCCACTCGGATCTCAATGGATCCATTGCGCTCCCCAGGAAGTATATAAGGAATGTGTGTGGAAGAGAAGTGGATTGAACGGCGCTTAGGTATTCACTGCCTCCCTAATTTAATTTTTTTGCGTCGCTCAGCGGCTCGTCGCTTAATCGCTCAGTCGCTCATCGCTCGTCTCTCAGTGCGTGGCCGAAGCCAAAGAAATATCTTTAAAAAAATTAAAAAAAAAAAAATTGCAATGGTATGCAGTACGTTTGTCGTTTCAATAGGTCCACTAGTGATCTGAAGGCTTACCGCACTGAAAACTGGAATCAATCTTTTACATTAATTTTAAGAGTTAAAATTATTAAATCGTTCAACCCTGAGTTGTTGTGGACAGTTTAAATTCTTATTCTCCAAAAATTTAATGGTAAGTGTTGTTTAAGGCTCCGTTTTCTATCCGATACTTTTTCTTATCTCTTGAGACTAACTTCCGACGTACTGCCAACTATATAGAAGTTCTTTCTTTACTTATCCTACTTGAATGGGAATACTCTGCCTACTAGATTTCTGAAATTTTAAGGAGTTCACTGATCCATATGATTTCAGATACTTCTTAATTCCGTTGTAAGATGCGTTTAAGGATAACGTTCAGTAATATGGATCCCTCTTAATACAACTTCTTCTGAAAATATTCAAAAACGTTTTACGCGAATATTAAAAATCCCTCGTATGATTCTCGCTGTTAATTTATTGGCACCCTGAATTGCCCATTTTTGTTGTCTTTGATTTGAAATTTGAATGTATATACCTCTTCGAGCGATCTACTGTGGCAACACTTCCAAAAGAAAGCATATGTAAATAAAAACAAACACAAAGAAAGATAAAACGACTGTATTGAATAGAAAGAGACTACCGGTGAGGCAAAAGAATATACTGACAGACTAAAGATATGATCAGTTGTTGTAGATCTGTGAAAGTGGAAAGACGTTGTTTTATTCGTGTAGCGAAGTATTTTTATTTCTAAAGCAAAGGTTGATTGCTTATAGTATTATTATTACTTTATTAAGCAAAAGTTTAACTACTTACACTACCGGAATTTTGTATGACATTGATTTTCTGTTTAGTCTACTACTAGTATATGCATTTGGTACTGAATCTTGGTATCTTTTGAACTTACCTTTTCTACCAGGTCTGAAGTCCGAAATTCCAGAATTCTTTTGTTTCTACTATTTTGTCCCCAAATCTTAATAACTGTCAGACCAGTTAACGCTCCTGAATGCCTGTCTGTAGCAGAACAATTCGTTCGAAAAACTTGCCTTCGATGAACTTGTAATGCAGTTAAGTAATTAATGAAAACTTTCGAACTACGATTAACCCAATAGAATGGCTTATTTCAAAAAACTAAGTGCAGAAGTATTAAAGCTTTTGGGATGACTTTTTTGTATTTGTAGATTAAAATAACTCCATTCCATCAATTTTGACTTTATTACTTATGTCTTGAATGGCGCCCGCAATTGGAAATCCATTTCTATTAAGTTGCCTACGATAATTCTAAAGTTCTAAGGGTCATTGGTTTTTTTATTTCTGGCAATTGGATCTTCAATTAATGCCTCCAATACATAGATTTGCTTTTAGATTTTAGCTCGCCAGAATTTAAGCATCTGATGGACTTGAGCTGATTTTTGATTTCGTTTGATTTCCATACCGAGGAGTAAAAAGAAACCCAGTTGGCATTTTAAGGACTGCTTAAGCTACTTAAAAACCATTACACATATCATTAGCTTGGCCTTTTTTTATTCGACCATATACGAGTAAGACCTGCCTTCGCTATACGGTGGGTGAGGAAAATGGCTGAAGTTTAAGAGAGAAAAAGTGACATTTACCACGTTGCACAGTCTAAATGACTAAAAGTCCTTAGAACGATGTCAAGAGACAGAAAAATGCTGTTCGAGTCTTATACAAAGCACATGATGATAAACTCGGTTTTTTTTAAAGGACTTGGTTGTCAGGCTGTGCAACCTGCAATATGGCACTTTTTTGAGGGTCCCCCCTCACTCTGTGTCAATGGATGAAATAAAAGTGTATGTATTATTATTTCTTACACCGCACCAAAATGAGCGGGAGAAAGCAAGCAATTCCGACTCCCTTAGAGGTTGCAACTGCACAGAAAAAAACCTTTAAATGCATATAGTCCTTGTCGTCCTCGTAGTCATAGACATATAGGAGTATCGTTGGTGACAAGGTGCGGTGAGGCAAAAATGCTTAAAAAAGTGGAAATGAAAACGTTTATAAATGTGTATGAAATGTAATCGGGTACTATACCCACTAAAAGTGAGGGTACTGGATGTTTGATGACGACTTGAGTATATGCTATGCAGCCATCATCATCATGAGTATGGGAACATGTGTGCGAGTTTTTGCTTTCAGGGTGTAAGATAATGGGGTCTGAATTGCTTTCAATGAGGTCATGCAAATAGGAAATATGTATATCTGCATTAAGGCCCGAGCCTTTTTTTTTTAACGTTGATGTTGGCCCGAGGAGCGAGAGTTAAAAAGGAATAAAAAAAAAATAAAACAGGAAAACAGGCGGTAATGGAGCTGTTTTTCATTTTCAATTGGGAAAAATTGGTTTTGACAGTTGAGCTCTGGAGCGAGGGAATTTATACTTAAGTGTGTATCAACTTGTGAGCAGAACGAAAATGAGTTATATTTAAGAGTTGTGGTTTGGAGATTTATTTATGATACCAAGTCAACATGAAGGGAATATAATTAAATTTCGCAGTTTATTTAAATTGATGTTAAATTCTGGGTTGGTGTTTTCGGAATTTTTTTTTGTTTTGTAGACGTGGGGAATTGATACATTCCATGGTTTTAAAGCTAATAATTGTCTGTGAGTGGAAGCTTTAGAGGGGACTTTAAGTGTTTTTTTTTTGATTAAGTGCCAGGTGGAGAAGTTTATTTTCCTGTTTTTAGCCAAAGGTTTCATATGCAAGTTCACTGGTTCAACAAAGTGGTATTAATCGATGATTTTTTTGGAGAAGAACGGAATAGTCAATAGTCAATATTTTTTGTTTTTTTTTTTGTTAACGCTACTGCATAGAAACAATATCAACAACTCGAGAGCTTTGTTCAGGGGTTTTCGCATATAAGTTAGCCTTTGGCGGGCTTTGGAGGGTAGGACGAGATGTTACACCCATCAGATCAGGGAATGTCACAAGGCGTAAAATGAAGAAGTGTTCTTTGAACAGTTTAGTTTGCGATATCTCATACTTGGCTAGTAGTTGACTTTCTCCATGCAGATTCACATAGACCATAGGTGATGAACATACCAAACAATATAAAAGGCCATAACGGCTCAAAGAGAGCATAAACCTAGTGACTTAGAACTCTCAACCATTTCTGCGTTTGTGTGTGTCACCAGGAATAGAGGGACCTACAAATTTCTGTCGATTCCGAGCGGCTAATAAGCAGCACTTCTTATGACAAGGACAAGCCGTGGCTGAGCATCGAACGCCAGACCTTTTGCATAACAGTCAAAAACACTAACATTATTCCAAGTGGTACTTCAGGTGATGAATATACGGGAGCGAGTAAGGGGCCATAAACCAATGGGAACATTCATGAGCAAAACAGGCATTAGCGCTTTGGACTTGTGAAGAGGGTGTCAATATTAAGAGGTGGAGGAGGAATTATCCTTCTTTCTTTGTGAATTTCCCAACCTATGCGGAACTAGAAAAGCTGCCCCAGAGACTACTTCTTCAACGAATTGGGCGACATCTCTACCGTGCAACTAAAAATCATCCCAAAACTCATTCACAATTCGGGATAACTTAATTAAATTAAAACACATTAAATTGTATGAAGGTGGCCACATAAACCCTGAGCGACTTGTGATGGTTTTAAGCGACAGAGCCACGTCGTTTAATCGCTCATTCGCTCAGTGCGTGGCCGAAGCCTTGAGCTCATTGTTGATGAGCTATTTCACGACTTTGGGAAGGAGGGACTCATTAAGGAAATTGGTCGGTCACTAGAGAAGGAAGAATATTCCCATTTTGAAGGGACCCTCCCGAAGAGCAGGACATATGGAAAAGCTCTTACAATGTTTTCGCGTAGCCTTACTTAAAGGTATGTATATAAAGGGTGGTTAAATTTTAAGGGCCGATGTTGAATGTGAACCACACCTACACGTCAAGTTTTTTCTGCATTTTATTTGACATTTCTCAATTTCAGACTAACTCAATTTGAACCATGGAAAGATTCACAATCGAGCAACGCGTTAAAGTTATTCAAGCTTATTATGAAAATGGGCGTTCAAATCAAAGTGCATATCGTGGACTTCGTGATTTTTTCGGTCAATTTAATCGTCCAAATGTGCGTACAACCGGAAAAATCGTGCAAAAATTCGAGCAAACCGGGTCTGTAGGAGATGTAAAAACACCAGTGCATTGCTGCTCAACTCAACATCAACTCCTAGTTGATGAACATTATGCATAAAGACTTACATTTACACGCTTACAAGGTGCAATTGACTCAAGAACTAAAGCCTCTTAACCATTTCAAGCGTCGTCAATGGTCAGAATAGTGGCAAGAAATGGCAATAGTGGATGATCAATTTTCGAAGAAAATCATCTTCGGTGATGAGGCACATTTTCACTTCAGTGGATTCGTCAATAAGCAAAATTGCCGCATTTGGGCGAATGATAATCCAAGAGTGATTGTCGAAAAACAAATGCACCCACAAAGAGTGATGGTTTGGTGCGGTTTATGGACTGGCAGCATCATCGGGCCGTATTTTTTCCAAAATGAGGCCGGTCAGGCAGTTACTGTGAATGGTGTTCTCTATCGTGAGATGATAACGAACTTCTTATGGCTCGAATTGGAAGATATGGATGTGGAAAATATTTGGTTTGAACAGGACGGTGCCACTTGCCACACAGCTATCAAAACAATGTCTCTTTTGCGCGACAAATTCAATGGCCGTGTTATCTCACGTGGTGGCGATGTCAATTGGCTGCCAAGATCATGTGATTTGACACCGTTGGACTTCTTTCTTTGGGATTATTTGAAAGAAAAGGTGTACGTCAATAAGCCAGTAACAATTCAAGAACTAAAGGATGAGATAATTCTGCACATTAACGGCATAGAACCTCAATTATACCTCAGCGTCATCGAAAATTTGGACCATCGGATGGAGGTGTACCGCCGAGGACGCGGCGGCCATTTGGCCGATATTCTATTCTATACATAATTGAACCATACCAATATTATCATAATAAAAATTTGTGCTTTATTCAAAATCAACATCGGCCCTTAAAATTTAACCACCCTTTACAATATAAACCAGCGGATTTATTAATTTTTGCATCTCTAAACACTCTTGCGATTTGATTATTTCCGCTTTGAAATACAGTAGGACTCATAAGTACTACTAACCTCTCTGGCCTAAGATACAGCAACTTTACATTCTCTAAGATCCCCAGAACACTGTTTCCGATCATCTAGATTCTAGAACACACGCTCTGTCATTTACGATGGATTGGGATTTAAGTCAGAGATTCGATCTTCCTTGTTGTCTAAAACCTGGGGTCTGGCATTCGAAAATTCATTTCGCTGGGGCATTGTTTTCTATTAGCTCAATGTGGCTGAACCAATATAGTTGAAGTGTTTTGGCTTTCTGAACTACATCTACATCTTGGTACATGTGATAAAATTCGCGGTTATATCTTCTCATCCATCCATCCTCGCTCCCAAGGCCAAATATCAGTGGAAGAATTTTTCTTCCAAAAGTACTTCGTATCATCTCTCTTTTCCTGTTTATAGTCTAACACTCGTCGCTGTAAGGACTGACCGTTCATTCAAGGGTTTTGTGGATTGTGAACTTTGTCCTAGGAGTGATGAGTTTTATACTCATTTGTTCCACCGATCCCAAGAAGCAGTGGTTTCCTATGTTAATTCTTCATCGGATCTACTCTAAAGTGTCATTTGTGGAGTTGATATTAACTTCGTGGTGATGAACTCCTTTAGTACTTCTATTTTTTATATCAATAGTGATATTTTGTCCTAATTGGTGGACAGATAATAGTTTTTTTTTTTAGTCTTGTACTGATTTACTTCAGAACCAAAAGCTCTCGCTTGATCTTCAATCGCCGTAAAGGATTATATTGCCCTACGTTGGGAGCGGACCGATAATGTCGATACTATCCGCATGTCCCAATAGTTGGACAGATTTGTTGAACATAGCGCCTTGGTCTGAAGCCCTACTTTGCGCACCATCTGCACATTTCCTTGCAGAAAAAAAATGTTTGGAATAGTTCAGAAGATCTGTTCCCTAGTAGGACTTTGAATCGCGTACTTTCAATGTCACGCAACACAGTTGGATAACTTTTTCCAATGGTTAATTCTATCATATGCGGCTTAATAGTCGATGAATAGATGGTGTGAGTCTCAGCATGAAATTCGTTTTCCAGGATTTGCCTCAATTTGAATATGTTATCATTTTTCTATGATCGATCTGCCAGGCCGGAGGCAATATTGGTATTCCCCAAACCCCAACTAAAGTCTTACAGAGACGCTTAAACAGCACGTTGTAAAGAATATTATATTTGACATTACTAACAGGGATATCCCACAATAGTTTCCGGTTGACATAATATCGCCTTTTTAAGACGCAGTGTACGGAGCATCGGGCATTCTTACTTTCATCCATATTTCACCTCCCCAGTTGAAGAACTCTTTTGGTAAGCCATTAAATCCAGCAGCCTTGTTACTCTTAGGCTTATTATTAGTTAATCCTACCTCTTCTATACCGCGTAATGGAACTGGTTGTAGGTGCAGTTCAAGAAACTAAAACACTTCGGCAAGACGGCAAGGGAGGTTGAATCTTTGGCTTAAAGATCAATCCATCGTGAATGTTTGAGCATGTGATTTAGATGCTCGGAAGCATCCTGCTTGGGATCGTAGAGAATCTAAAGCTGCTGTATTTTAGACCAGAGACGTTAGTAGTATTTATGACTATTACTTTATTTCAGAGCGGAAATAATTCTATGAAGCAAATTAAATCACAAGGAAATTTCCCAAGGAAAACACGGATACTTGTTTGGCGAAACAAATGGATTCAAAACTTCTCACGTCTGAAATAAATTTCATGCTTTCCAAATCGCTCCAATCACTCCTTACGAAACCGAAATTTTTAATGAGCTAAACCAAAAAATAATTGAAAGAATGAAAAATTTTGAGAATACTGACAATATAATTCTTCAAAGTACAACAGCAACAAATGGATCCCGAGCAAGTCACTGTTTGGCAGGAATTATCGTCTGGCGGAATCATCGATCCGTACTTCTTCCAAAACGGAATTGCCGTAAAAAACGGATCTATGAGAAGCAACTTTTGGACTACAAGGAACATCAATCAGTTTACCATAGGGCCGAATTAAGGACGTAGTGTTATGTACAAAGATTCTTTCCTTAGCCGCACTACACGAATGTGATATGTTTCACCCAGGTCCGTTTTCACTTCCAATTTCAATAACCCAAACTTTAAAACTAATGCGCATCAGTACCTCATCTTTAATACTTCCCTATTTTTCTAACGTTCGACATGTGGTTTCACCAGGACGGAATTTCGACGTTATGCATGGCATGATGCAAATTCTTCATGAACGATTTAAAGACACAGGTATCTCCTAACCTTGGATTCAATGCCTTCAAACTTCTGCCTTTGGGTTTTCTTAAATCACAGGTTAATGAAAATAAATCACAAAAAATTGACGTCAAGTTGAAAGAAGCCACACTCCAAATCCAGTCAGACCTGCAGTGCAAGATTATATTTCAATGTTCTTTCAAATGAGTGGATAATTCATTCACAATATTCCAAATTAACATTTAAAAAATTATGCGTCCACAAGACCTCTACAATTGGTCGAAAACGCCCTCTTTAACAAATTAAATTACCCTAAAATTTGCATCTAAAAAAGACCAAACAGCATTCAGTGCGGCACTTGATTAAGACACCCCCAACAAAAGTTTCACCAAGCCTTCCGGTATTTCTGGAAAAGTAAATTTGAACTTATACCTAAACCTATAATACTGGTTAACTATAACAGTCTAAAACTGCACATCAAAGTTCTAGCCTTAAAGAAAAAGTTTCCGAAACTAACATCGATATTGCCGCACTCGCCTTTTCTGATTCAAATGTCACAATCCTAAGGCGACAAGGGCTGCATGAAATTGTTGTAGTTTCTTGTTTTTTTTTTTTGTTCTTTTGCCGAAAAACTTTATGCGGCTGGCCGACTTGCATTTAATCGGTGAATTAATTGTACTCAAATGAAAAACTTTGAATCAGCATCAGAATTTATTACTACGAAAGAGGAAGAAGTTTTTGGTTTCAAAAAACTTGTGGCCAAATCGGCTGTTTTACTTATGTGTTACATATAGTTAAGTTCAAGCTCATTGGTTAAAGTGGTTTTAATGCTTCTGTGCATTAAGTTTGTAGGATTAAAATATGCAGCAGAAGAAGGCAGTCTTAGGTGCACACACTTCGCATCAATTCATTGTGGCTTCAATTACTTATAGATTTTTTTTTTAACAAGTCGTCGATGTTAATGTGGCGTCTGGATGACTTTACCAGGAGGAGAGACTGGCATCACAATACTTTTTTATCTTAAGGACTAAGTTATAGACTACCTTAAAAGGCTATGAACTTGGATCAGTAGTTTGTTCAGATGGTGAAGTTATTTAAGTTTTCATATTAAGATCTAAGCTGGCAGAAAAAAATGAAACATTGGATACCTATTTTAGTACATTTTATTTGCCTAAGGCTCTTAGACTTGTACCACCATTCTGCGACTTAACGAAAACCATAGAATAGGAGTTAGGTCTCGACTTATTCGTAAACTTTTACATTAAAAAAAAGAGAGAAATTCGTTTGTCACTTTATTATGACGTTTATCTAAAATGTACTACAATACGTAAGAAAACTTCTTTATATCCTAGATCTACCTTAATTAATTTTGAATTGCTTGTGTTTGTTTCTACTTTGTGTTTTTTTTTTCTTGTTAATAATGGAAAATAATGTAGAATATTGCAAACAAGTGTAAAAAGGAGGGGGGACGAGAAAAAAGAATGTGCTTTCAATAGAGCAATAGAAAAAAAAAAAAACAAATCTGACAATTATTTTTCTTATTCCTGCGCTAAAACACCGTCTTCGGCAATTAAGCTTAATCTTATTTAGTTAAGGTCACTCAGCAGACATTTTGTTTTATTAATCAAATTTTGCTCATAATCCAGGACTTACACATAAATTGTCTTTATTTATTAGGTTGTAAGAATTCAATTTAAGGAAAAAAACAATTAACCTGGATAATATTTAATTATTTTCTGGACTAATCAATAAACACAGAGTGTTATTAGAACTTTAATTTTCTCCAACGAATATGAATTAGTCATTCGGAATTAAGAGCAAGGAATTCCGAAAGCAGAACCACACCAGTGAAGTGATGTAGTAGATGAAGGTAGAAATAATTAAATTATTTACTTTCAAAAGTCGAAATGACAGAGTTGCTAACATTATCTAGAAAAAAAAATACATATAAGCTTTGTATATAAAACTTATAGCACTATCATGAAGACGAACGATTGTGGCGACATCTTAAGCATAGCGACGATACTTGCTAGATTTGTCTCTGCTAAATTTAATAATAAAATATTCTCTTTTTTACTTCTTGATTTGTATCTTATCCTTCTCTTCACTATAAGGTCGTGCGCTAATTTCAGCCGCCATCGCCACCACAAGGATAGCGTTGGCATCCCAAAATCAAGCGTCATGATAATACTATAGATTATAAATATACAACGATATAAGTTACATAAGGATTTTGTCATGATGGAGTAAACTGTTAAGGAATGTTAAATTTTTTTTATTCGTATCTTTGTTTTAAGCTTTAGTTTAGGTATTTGCTTGGGAATTCTCTGTTTAAGTCCACCAAATGCCAATAAATCCACAGAAAGTCACTGTTGGATGTGGATTGTAGGCTGGTAGCATCCCGGTTCGTATTCGTATTTCTTACAAATAGATGATGAGGTAGGTAGGTATAAATGGCTTCCACCGATATTCTAGCCCTATGGCCCAAGCCCTATGACCCAATTAGCGCTGGAGTGCGCCATTTTAATGCCCGTATGAACCTCTGGATGCAATTGATATGGGAAATTGTTGAAATTCTCACGGAGTAATCCAGGGGTGGAATCGGCTAAGGTGATAGTTGATTGTGATTGTCATTTTGGCAATCGCCCTCTCTATATTTCTTTATTGGCCGTGGCGCGATGGATGTGTGCTCGCCTGTGAACCTCATGTGAACCTCACAGGTTCGATCCCTGCCGTCGTCTATGTCGTTTTAATTCCATTAAAAACCTTCTAAAATTGTCATCAATTGGTTGCTGGTTTACTCAATGCATGTTGTTCAGGCATAACACTAACAACATGTAATTGAGTTAAACTAGTATGCCCAACAAGGATGAACACGAATAAAATAATGTGAATTATAAGCGACATAGAAATAAGACACGGCATTCTCCGCTTTAGCTCAGCCGCCATCCCTGGAGATAAAATATCTGAGACGACAACCTTCAGTCTCAGAACATCGTGCCACACATCTTTCCTATTCTTCTTTCTCTTCCTTAACTTCACGCCCGGGCTGTGTTCAAACATTTAAAGGGTAATCATAATCCCTTGAGCGCGGGTAGATTATAAAAAAAAAAAATGATCGAGACAGCTATAGTCAAAATGACAATCACAATCAACTATCACCTTAGCCGATTCCACCCCAGTTTGGGTTGAAAAATATCGATCTATTAGGTCTTATTGTTTGCTTTTGCACAATCATCTGAAAATTGGACCACACTCATACGACACCAAACGGAGGGCACCGCACAGAACAAACCGAAGTTTGTCCTAGAGCAATTTCATAGCGTTAAGAAAAAGAGATCAAATCTTTGATCCTCATTTCCGAAAGTTCATCAATGTAGTCATTAAATACCCTTCCTAAAGATTGCGCTCTTAATTCGGACAGAGCAGGACATTTGCAGAGGAAATGGATGACTATTTCCTTTTCCCGCTGGTCCCTACAGCTATGACAGTGAGTGTTTTGAGGAATACCTAGCTTTGCTCCTATTGGCCAGTTTTCGCTACAGGTAGCTGCAATCCTGGCTATGTCTTGCCTGGGTCTATATATCAGATCATGTGTTAGTTAAAATACTCCACTTACGGTTTGATTCGCTAAGCTAAAATTAGAGAATACTGCTCTTCATAACTACGAGCGGAATGTTGATTCTTTCTGCAAGTGAGTTATGGAGAGCTGATCCTTGCCTGTTCAGTTCGTCCGACCGTTCAATCCTATCAATGCCACAATGATCCGGAACACAGATAAGAGTGGCGTTGTGGTTTGACGCTAGCAAGTTCATCTCGGCATTGCTTTACAAATTTGAAGGATTATGTACTAGAATTAGTGGCCGGTTTTGGTTTGGATCTAGTTTGAGGACCTTGCATTCTTATACTGGTATAAATCAGTTTGAAAAACACTAGCTAAGTACGATAGCCTTAACGATCTAATATGTCCGGAGAAGGCCTTTGGTTGTCTTGGAATTTCCTTAGCTGGGATAAGCTTGAATTTAAAGCCATCCCAGTCGATGTTTTTCTAAGCGACGCTTGTACTAAGAAAGTCCATAGAGAACTCGTCGGTGCACTTTATTTCCCTATATCCTCTGAGCGTCTAGCTAGATTCGAAAAGGGTACGGAGCTTCCTTTATGGATATGGTATGTAAAAAAACCATTTCTGAGAGCTTGGCCTCGATGGAGTTCCACAAAGCCAACAAATCATTGTTGTTCGTGAAGAGCTCATCCATAATAGGTACTTGGAGGTCGTTTCTGACAGCCTCCACAGAACACGGTTGCGCTGTTCTAGGAGATGATATTCTTAATTTACTTCCTTTTAGGACCATCAAGCTATCGACGATGGGATAACCACCAACATCAATGGATATACCTAAAGATTCATGATTGAAAACTATCGCCCAATAGTGAAATTGTGAAACATTTGGACATGTTTCGAATCGTCCTTATCTTACGACACAAACTGGCCACAGAGGAGATCGTTCAATTTGAACCGATTTGAAAAAAAAATTTCAGCTTCAAGTTCTTAGGATGACAGCAATGTTGTCAAGAAAGAGCTCATTTTTTTTTGGAAGCATCATTTTCTTATCGAATTCAATGCGAGATCTACTGATGTTCCACATTGGCTTTGATTACACTTCGCTTTGCTGTCATAAAGCAAAAGATTACGACACCCACCTATGTGCGACGAAAAATTTCTTCTAAGCCCTATAAGCAGTAGACATACTTACTTTTCTTCAAAGAACAAAATTGGCACTAAGCTTATTCCATAACAAGAGTTTCTGGCAAGAGTACGATAACTTAGGCGCCAAGAAATAATAACGGTTTTTTGTAGAACAGTTTAATACAAGCATTTTTTACTACGGGAGGGGGGGGTCTATCTCCCCCCGTTTGGGCGGGAGGGGCAATTTTATAAAAAAGGTACTGAAATGGAAACAAAAATATTAAAAAATAACGGTAATACTTACAATTAAGTATTATACCTTTTTTTAAAGCCAATACTCTGATCTATTAGATAATTTTTAAATCAAGTAGAATCTATGCACAGTTTTTAAAAAAACGAGTTTTAAACTCAAATTTTGGTGAAAAAAAAACATAAAAAAAAGTTTAAAGTTTAATTTTTTTAAACTGCAAAGTTACATATTACTATTTTTCCTAAAATTCGTTGCTCTAATTTATTCTATTTCAAAAACTGAAAACAAGATGATTTTATGTCGTCTAGTTTTTGAGAAAATTGAAAATAACTAAAACTACTTTTTTATGGGATATTTGCTTTTTTTGCTTGCTTACGCATTACGGCATATAAACAGTGAGATATGTATGGGGGGGCATGCTGCCCCCCTGCAACCCCCCTGCCTGGGCACACTATAGGATTTGGGGTAGGTGCGAGGTTGGGTGTATGCAAGGTTTCTTTTGCATTTACAGATTCTGGATTTAAAGAAACTTTGAATTTACCCTATGGTCTATATCCAATGTCGACTAAATATAATGTATGTACGTAGCCCAAAGTTCCACATTTAAAATGTTCAGACATGAAAATTTAATACATTATGAAAAATTCACATTACCTAGGTACTACTGTACGAATGCAACAAATTTATATAATTCCTTAATTAATATGTATGTTTATTGTTTGTTTTTAATGCTAATATGGTACAGGTTATTGTTTACCAAGGTCATTCGTTATTCAACCTTTGTAAAAGTGAAGTATTTTTTTCTTTGAATGAAGAATGGCGACTAAGCATCCGCTACTTCATCCTAAATTAAATAACTTTTCAATATTTCAAAAAAAATATTTCAAAAGCATCGCGTTCTTAGAAGAAATTGGTCTTATTCCAACTAAAGCGTCAACTCCCCTCAACTCCAACTCAAAAACGTGACAAAAATTGTAAGAATACAATATTATTATTATTATTTATTCATCAACCAGAGCATATTATACTCTTACAGACTAAGATACATAAGTAAATATATAGTTACAAATTTGTAGGTGGGTATATAAAATTCAAATTACATTTAAATGATTTACATAGTTAATCTTTTATTTTAATAAATAACGTTACTTAAATTTTGCTTAAAACTAATGATTTAAAAGTTTCTCTGGTGCAATCCATATAAAAGTTAATCTCAGAGCAATAAACCCATCTATCGGCACATTTTTCCATGGGCCTCAATATTGGCTAGAGATTCGGGAGGTGCTTGTTATATTTTTTTTTTTTGTGATCAAAATGCCTGTAAACACGGTTTTAATACATTGAACATTGAAAAATTGACTTGACTATTTTTAAGTAACACCTGACTTACTCACAAACTGACTGACTGAGACTCGAAATGCCATGCAATTCTACCTCCTCTGGTGCATTCTTGGTAACCCTAAATGATTTGCTGTACTTTGCCTACAAATGAACCACATTAACATTAATCCTCAAAATGAAATCACCGTAGTTAAATACCAAAAATCAAAAATTTCATAAAAAGTAGTTTTAGTAATTTTCGATTTTCTCAAAAACTAGAAGGGACAAAACCATTCGGTTTTTTTGTGTTCGATTCAGAATTAATAGTAGCATGGACCACAAAAAGACAATTAAGCACTCCATTTTACAATTTTGTAAAAAAATTGGTCTAAACTTTTTTTTTTCATTTTTTTTAACAAAATTTTGAGTTTGCATGCAAATTTTCCAAAAACTATTGACATAAATAATTTAATTTAAATTTACGATTATAGAACAGACTTCTGGCTTTCAAAACCGGTATAGTATTTTATTGTAAGTGTTGCCGTTGTTTTTTAATATTTTTTTTTTCAATTTAAGTCATTTTTTCTAAAATCGCCCCTACCTCATAAACGGGGCGAGATAGACCCCCCCCTCCCATAGTAAAAAACGCTTGTATTTGACCCTTCTACAAAAATCCGTTATCAATTTTTGGCGCCTAAGTTATCGTACTCTCCCCGAGTTTCTACTCCCAAGCCGCATAAACTCTTCCGAAAATACAGTAGTTCTTGAGAAAAAGCCCTTCAGATCGAATAATTTTTCCCAAAAATATGCATAGTCGGTAGCAAAAATTCAGTTTCAAATACCGCACACAAACCCTTACATTCTATTCAAACCTAACCAGCACAGCATAACTCAGTTCATAACAGCCCACGAGCTCACCCTTTATGTAGACGTCGAGTATTGTAACTCTGCAGGGCTTATTGTGAAAAGGGATGCGACACTCTTGTACTTGAAACAAATCCTAAGCCCATTCCACATTATCCTCCTTGTCTCGAGGAGCTAAATCACTACTACTGCAAACTGCAATATGTAAGGCAACAACACTTCACATTCAAGAACACCAACACCAACAAAGAAAACTGCATCAAACATCATATAAACGATGTGGGATGTGATGTTATGTTATGTTGCCAGTTGCCATTCTTTTTGCGCGCCGCAATAAAATGGCGTGATGTACAGTTTGGGTTTATGGTTAAACGCTTGTGAAAATATAAACAACAGGAACGAGACGAATAGAGACGGAACAGAATGGTACCATTATCACCATCTCACCCATCAAGCGGAACCGCTGCCACTGCCGAATACAATGCGCTCTAGCACTCTAGCATGCACCATGAGTAATTCGATTAAGGATAAGAAAGGATCCGAATAAAACAACTAACGAAAAAGTACTCCTTAACAATTTCTAGTTGCACATGAATTGTTGTGAGCAAAAGGTACCTACTACATAAAAATACAGCATTTGCTTTCGAAAAAAAAATTATCTCTCCGGGGATGCAGAGATGTAGTTTGGTAGGTACTTCGGATGC
Organism: Philhelius festivus; assembly: GCA_963931855.1. Lineage (NCBI taxonomy): Eukaryota > Metazoa > Arthropoda > Insecta > Diptera > Syrphidae > Philhelius > Philhelius festivus. Next base: position 190,467,153 of record OZ007555.1, read on the forward strand.
CGGAATGAAATTCCATGTCAAAGTATCTTAAAATTTATTTCGGTACTCATCGTACATACCTATGTATCTACTCGGAGTTGTATAACGAGGCAAAATATGCAAGCGAAACTGATATGTTCTTATGGGATGTGGGTGTATTGCGTTGGTGACGTAAAGTGACTTTTTCATTGCAAATACTGCTGCAGTGGGCGGAAGCAATTATGGAAATGTAATTCCAAGAAAGAAATGCAAGAAAGTATTTCTGCAGAATTAACATTATTTGTTTGCTGGTAGCTGAATTCGATCTGTCAACTGTTCCTTTTGCTTCAAGAATGAAGGTTTTATTCTTCATTGATGTGTCATGTTATTTAGCTTTTCTTCATCTATTTGAGTAATTCTAAAATTTGCACAAAAAAGAAAGCACATTCACAAAGTTATAAGAACGCTGTTCTTCCACTTTAGTGTCTTTTTATTTTGGTAGTTACAGAAGGACATTTATGAAGATGGAAAATCCTGTGGAAGGATAACTCATGATTGAAATTTAATTGTAAACGTCAGTTTTTCTTTTAGCTTGAAAAACTTGTTTGTCGGTCATTTAACACTAACTTAATAGTTACTGAATGGTCCAGATGTATTCCCTTGCACTTATATTCTTTATTTTTATAAGTTATTTGTATACTAAATGTATTAGCATTTAGGTGAAAGTTGAATAAAAATTAAATTGAATTGAATTAAATTGAATTAAAATCATTAACAGAAAATTAACGGAATATCTGAACATTGTTGCCCACCCAAACTTCTTACTAGCAGGTAAGGCTGGTAAGTTCTAGTAGAGCTGTGTCAATCGCGATTGATTCAGGTTTTGTGACCCGTTCAAGAAAAAGATTGATTGATTGCAATCACAGTAGACCCAAAGCAATCAATCCTAATTTCAATCACTTGCGACTGAAACTGGTCAACATAAAGTGAACGAAACGAACGAAAAAAGCTTATGTTCCGTTAACTTAACTTTTCCTCAATCATCTCACAATACCAAATATGAATGGAAATGAAACAGAATTTATATTCTTCATGATTTATATAAAATAGAAGATGGCGTGAACGAACTCGATAAGAATCCAAATTCCAAACATTCGTTCGTTTTTACATTGTTTCGATTTCGGTCGGAAAGAAACGATTAAACGATTGAAAAAAATTAATGAACGATTGACTGAAAAGATCGAATCCTGGAACCAATCAATCATTGATTGATTCGATCTTTCAAAATGAACGATTAACACAGCTCTAAGTTCTAGCTATGGATATTGTTTTCTGTGAATAAAGAGAGATTACGTTAAATAGATTTGGCTCTTTTTGACAACTGAAAAGCTGCTTTTGAATTTACTTGAATTCAATTTGTTTGGAATATCTACTAACTCTGGGTTATTTCAGAGTTCAGAGTTCAGGACTGAAAATGAAAAAAATATTAGCAAGTCTTAGAATATTTGCTCCCAGATTTCAGTGCTGATGTTAACTTTGAGCTAAACGTGCAAATACATACGACTCCGTAGATAAATCTACTAAGTAGAGACACTTAAAGCACTGGAAACTGAGACCATCGGCTTAGACATTACAACAGAGAGACACACAGAAAGAAAGAACAACAGAAGAAAAACATGTCAACAGCACACGGTTGGTATTGAACGGTCCCTAATCCAAGTACTAACCACGCACAATCATGCTTGATTTCGCTGATCGATGAGAAGCGATGCTTTCATCAAAGCCTAGGCCATTGACCTATCAAAACCAAAGTTCGACACTATGGAAGTGTGTTTTGACTATCGAAACAGAGATGCACATGCGGTACTATGAAGAGCGTGGTTTCCATATAACACCCTTAAAATCAATCAATCTCCCACAAAATACATAATTTTCTTAATGAATTGGAAAATATTTATGGACTGGCACATCGGTAGATTTTGGGTGGGGGGAATCTCTTCACTGACATAAAACCTAACTGTGGCAATGTATGTGCTTTTTAGTCAATATGAAAACAGACACTTATCGCCATATTATTCACTCGATACATCAGATTAAAACTTAAATACGGTTTTATTTACATTGAATTTGTATAATTTAAGTCCGGATTAAATTTTTAATCTAGATGAATAGAATACGCCCTTTACACTCCGTTCCAATACTGTACAAAGCTCCTCACAGATCTTATCGACAGAAACATCGTCATAGATGGTGTAATGAAAAGTCACAATCTAAACGGGGTCTTATAAAGACGTGTGTAAGCGCACTTTAAGTGGATGAGCAATATGAACATTGGCGCTGTTATCGTTAAGATGACAGTAAATTAGAAGAATATTAGAGAAACGTCAAAACACTCAAAAATGGATATGAATAGTCAAATACAGTTTAATTAGCAAATGTTTCACTATTAGATGGTGCTAATAACATAAAAGATAAGAAATTTTTTAATTTATGTATTATTTTGAGTGTCTTTTTTTGTCTGTTTATTATTTTTGCTGTCATATACACCTAAACTCACAAACAAAAAAAAAACAACACTTTTACATAATATAGATTTTTCCAATAAGATGTTTCATTTTGGTACATATTGGTATTATTATATTTTAAGAGAAATCATTGTATGTTTATTTCATTGTGAAATGTGAATGTATGTTATTAACAGTGCACAACGATATCAACCAAATGGCCACCATAGCTACCGTTAGAGCACCATATCCTTTTCATGAAATTTTCCTCGATGACTTCACGTGGCCCCAAAAAATAAAATGCACGACTGGGTCGCACGAACTTGCTCCTATGTAATAGAATAGGAATTTTAAAAACGAATGTAATTAGAGAAAACTGTTCATAACGATAAAATTATTTTTTGAAATTTTTTTCACATTAAAGCCTAGTACTCACCTAGCGCGAAATGAAAAATATATACGTTCCAAATTACACGCGAAGAATAAAAATGAAAATAGAATAAACTTTCCCACGTGAATTTTTGATACTCACTTTGAATGAAAAAAAAATGACAATTAGTTTTAAACTGATTCGTTCTTTCTGTTTATAAATTTTCAATTTTTTGTTTTGAAACAAAATATTGAAATCAACTGACAAATGTCACAGTTTTCCACGTTGCCTTAAACTTTTTCCTGATGGTTGTACATTGAGAAATGAAAATCATAGCGTGGAAAAAGTTGTGGAACTTATTTGTTTTTCCAATCCACATTTTAGTACTCACCTCTCGTTGCGGATTTCATGCCAGTGAACCAGCAGTCACTTTTATATGAAATTTTCATTTTCACTTGAACTGAGTACTAGGCTTAAGAGACAAAAACAGAATGCTATGCAAATATGAATTTATGCAAGAGAAAAAATTATAACTCGTTATAGTGCTTTCTTAAAAGAGAAAAAAAAATTAAATTTCCCAAAAAAAAAATATTTTTTGAAAAATCGAATTTTCTAAGAAAAAAATGATTTTTTTCTTGCAAAAATTCAAAAAATATTTTTTCTTAAGTTTAAAAATGCAATGTTTTTTAAACTTTTTAGAAGCATCACTATAAGAAATTTCATTAAAATCCGTTATGTCGGTAATGACTAATTCAAAATTTGAAAAAATGGTTCTATGGTAGGTACAAGGTGTGAAATCTTAATTTCAATTCGTTAAAATTAATTGAAAGAAAAACCATTTTCAAACATTTGTATGGTGGGTACCTTTAATTTAAGGTAAAATACATTTTTTTTTTCACTTCTTGTAGATTATATTCAGTTTTTTTTATTTATCAAGCTTACAAAAATCTAGCATGGAGTTTTCGAAATATTGAGTTTTGAAAAAAATTTTTGGAAAGCTTTAGCAAAAAAAAATTATCAAAATCGGTGGTATCGTTTTTGAGAAAATCAAAAACAAAAAAATGGTTATTTCGGGGGGTACCTACCCTCAATAATCATTTTTTGGAAAATTTGTTTCAACCATTACCTTGCTTTAACTAAATGAAATTTTTTGTATTTTTATAATATAAAATATTTATAAAATTTCGAAAAAAAATCGTATGCAGTTATCGTTATTTTTGGTCCTAAAAAAAATAAAAAAACGTGTGGGGGAAAAATTAAGAATGTTATTTCGAAGAGACAGAAGTGCGAGACCCACTTTTTTACTTGCGATATAGGTACTATAGGGCAAGTTCTGCATTTGGAAAAAAAATCGAACTCGAGATTTTGATCAAAGTTGACATTACGATGATAGCAAAGACGAAAAAAGTGGGTCCGACAATTCCGTCTGTCTGTCTGTATGTCTGTATGTCTGTATGTCTGTATGTCTGTATGTCTGTATATCTGTATGTCTGTATGTCTGTATGTCTGTATGTCTGTATGTCTGTATGTCTGTATGTCTGTATGTCTGTATGTCTGTATGTCTGTATGTCTGTATGTCTGTATATCTGTACCTCGAACTACAGCCTAAACTACCAGAGGTATTTTCTTCAAACTCGGTAGTTAAGGGTCTTCGGTGATTCCCTAGAGGAGAAATTGAAATTTTTTTTTTAGCTCCAAAACTAACGGTACCCCCCATACACCCGTAATGCAAAATCTTATTTATCTCGAAAACGGCTCTAACGATTTTGATAAAAAAAATTAAGTGTGATATTATGGACATGGACTATATTTTGGTGAAAAAAAAATTTGGGGGGAAGTGTTATTAGGGGTACCTGTCATAGAACGGTTTTTTTGATTTTCGAATTTCTCAGCAACGGCTGAAAACTAAAAAGTTTTTCGAAAAAATAGTTTTTGGATTTTTAAAAAAATAATACAATTTTTTTTTTGAAAACTCAATGTCTTGAAAACAGATACACTACTAAATTTTTAAAATACGTTTTAAAATGTATTTTATTAAATACTAACAATTTGCATATCAATTTTTTTATAAAAAATTTTAGGAAAATTTAGTACATAAAAAACATGTTCCAGTGTGTCTGTATGTCTGTACCTCTCACTACAGGCTACACCACTGGACCTATTTCTTTCAATCTCGGTAGTTAAGGGTCTTCGGTGATTCCCTAGAGGAGAAATTGAAATATTTTTTTAGCTCCAAAACTAACGGTACCCCCCATACACCCGTAATGCAAAATCTTATTTATCACGAAAACAGCTCTAACGATTTTGATAAGAAAAATTAGGTGTGATATTATTAACATAGGCTACATTTTGGTCAAAAAAATTTTGGGGCAAAATGTTATTAGGGGTACCTGCCATAGACCCGTTTTTTTTTATTTTCGACTTTCTCATTAACGGCTCTAAGGATCTTAACCCAAAATTTTCAGCAGGAGTCCCCTTAAGTTTAATATAATAATGCATATAAAAATATTCGAAAAAATATTTGTTGGGATTTTTTGAAATTTTTTTTTTTAATCAATTTCTTCAAAACCTATCAACGATTATTTTTTGAAATTATTTCCTTAAATCAATATTATTTAATACTTAAAATTCGCATCTCACATTTCTTTCTTGAAAAATTTTTGAGAAATTTCTTATATAAAAAAATTATTTAGTAGTACCTAAAACGATTTTTTAAAGTTTATTTGCATAAATTCATACTTTTCCGGAAACGAGACAGCAATTTAATGCATTTGTAAATTATTATCTTATTAAATCCATGTTTTATATTTATAAAATTTATCTTAAATTCCAAAGTACTTTTACATAAGAGCAAGTTCGTGCGATCCAGTCGTGCATTTTATTAGTCTTAGCTATCATCGTAATGTCAACTTTGATCAAAATCTCGAGTTCGATTTTTTTTACGAATCCATTTCTTGCATTATAGTACCTATAAGTCACGATTTTTGCAAGATTACGATTGTTTCGTTGCTTGTGTGGCACTTAGCACCATCAGCAGAATGGAGAGGCTTTTCAACAGACATTCTTTGATTTTCCGAGCCCCAAATGCCAAAATTCTACCTATTAACCTAGCCTTCGAGCTGAAAATAGGCCTCATCTCTGAAGATGATTTTTCGATGAAAATCCGGATCATTTTGATGCATTTCTAAGACCCAATCAGCGAAGATACGACGTTGCTTGAATTCTTGTGTTAACTGAACTTTGAAAGCCTTAAGACCTAAGTATTTATGCAAAATACGGTGTAATGTCGTTTGTGGAATGCCTTATTCCAAAGATTGACGAGGAATCGACAAAAACCTGGGTTTTCGTCAACACTCCGAGCTACAGCAGCAATATTCAAAGTTGTACTTGAGCGACGCAAACGGTTTTGAATCTTCGCATCACAAGCTTGTCCCAATAGCTCAAATTTTTCCACCAGTTTCACTATTGCCGGCCGAGAAGGTGCTCCACGGCGACCCAACGGTGTTCTAGTTTTGCGAACTGTGACGGCAAAATGTTCACCATTTTTAGTAGTGTCCAAATGTTAAAAGATAACAGCTTCAAAAGTGACAGCTTCCCAAAAAGCGGGCTATTCAAAATGAAACTTCTCATGGGAAAACACTTTGGTACTGATTATCTTTTCCTCACTTCTTTGAAGACATAGATACATACATATTAAATGAAAGTCACTTAGTAACCACACAAAGTATTGTATAAATGGTTTTATATACCGAAGCTTACACTTAATTACCAGATACATATTTTATCATGCGATGTTGAGACTATTACTGAAATAAATTGAATTTTAAAATTGGCTCTTTCAAGATAAGAACATTTTATCCTAACAAAACGAACCCGTAGTTCCTAAGGCATTACCTATTCCTTGATAATTTCAGCAAAAGTCTTAAACCAATATTTGAAAAATGTCTACATTTCCCTTAACTAATGAAAAAATATTTACTTATTCCATAAATAAATAATATGTATCTCCACTTTGTCAAATCTACGCCTCCCATTTTCATAAAACTTTTTAACCTACTTGACGTAGAATAATAAATCAAACACTTCTATTTGTTCCCATTCTATATGCTTAAACTTACTTTTTTATATCTCATTCTCACTGTCACAATAGCACCACATCAATAAAACAGAAGCTTTTCAGAATATAATGTTCATGTCCTTATTATTTTTAATACTCCCCCCCACAACCATCGACTTAAGCCAATGTCATTCAATCAACTAACAAGCAATCGTTTCAATTTCCAAGACCCCAACTCTTATTTGAATTTCCATTCTTTTCTTGTCAACCAATCACATGCCATGAACAGAACAAGTTCCTCATTTTGACACTTACAAATATCTCTTTTATATCATTTTTTCTTACAACCTCATGTCTATCCCTCATAAGCTCATTCTCTTAACCAACAAGACAGGACCCATCAAGGCTAAACTAAACTGTAATCCGAAATTTTGTTCCCAACATTGACGACATGAAGTTTATGAAAGAAAATCAACAAAGAAAAAATTCAACACTTTTCCACTACCATCATC